>KI911126.1:1574829-1587274 GCA_000482085.2 Cladonia metacorallifera KoLRI002260
CCCCTCCCAGCATACTACCTCCCCCGCCACTCCCTCACCCTCCCCCTCTTCCGCTCCCCCCACACCTCCTTCTGCGAATGGAAAGGCCGCGCTACATACTGGAACATTGAATCCCCATCCCCATCCCCTCCCACCACTACCATCACCACCACCGCTACCCCCAATAAAGAAACGATCACAAACCGTATTTGGAGTTATGAAAACCCGACAAAGGGGTTTGAAGCTATAAGGGGTTATCTGAGCTTTTATGCTGGGCCGTGGGATTGCTTTGTTGATGGGGAGAAAGTGGAGCCGCAGCCGGGGGATTTTTATGGCGGTTGGGTTACTAGTGATATTGAGGGGAGGGTTAAGGGAGGGGCGGGGACTTGGGGATGGTAGGGGATGAGGGGTTGGTTGGGACTTGGGGCGAGTGATGAGGTTAAGGGGGATCTGTGGCGAGGGAGGGAAGGGTGGTGGGTGAGTGTGGGTGAGGGGTTGGTTAGGTCTTGGGATGAAGGGGTGTTCGGGACGGTTTGGGGGTGAAGTTGAGAGTTGAGTGGCTCTGGTTGTGTGAAGAGGCAGATGAAATGGTCTGGGTGAAATGCAGATGGGCGAATATCTGGGTTTCGATAAGGGCAGTCGATCAATGGATGGTTCTTGCCCCGAGTCGCCAAGGTCGAGATTGGGTGAAAAGGAGTTGTGTCGGTATATTAGAGGTATGTGTATGGAGACGAGATGTGTGTACAACATGTGCTAAGGTCTGGGACAGCTGAGGTAGCTAACATTCAGAACAAGCAACAAATCATCGATCATGGTCGTATTTAGTGAGTTTAATCATTGTCGACGGCCCTACTTCGAGAACGGCTTGTTCAATGCTATCTACTGGAAGGACATTGATTGAGCAGAATGCATCGCTAAAGGACACTCTCCCTTGCACTCTAATGGCCCTGCGGACGTCTCGCCAACTGGTCTCATGCTTTGTCTTTTGCCAAGAATTGGCATTCCAACGCTGCATGGCAATTGCCTTCCTTCTCGGTGCATCTCCCGTGCTTTACGCAGGAAAGACAAAGGCCTGTTGCCTTACGATCCAGATAACCAATAGTCTCCTCTAGTAAATCTCTAAAATCTACCTCCTGACACGTTAAACAGCCCGTTCCTCCCATCATTTGCCGCTCGACTGGAGTGCAATCAAGTTTCGGGAACGAGCCAAATAGATCCAAAGCCTCGGAAATACTGCATATATGGATTTTCGATATAGGCCAAAGCCCGCGGCCATAGAGGCACTTTATGTATTTTCCCAATAGCATGAGGTGTTCGCAGGACCGGAGCCGTCCTTGGTACTCTTCAGTGACGCATCTATACTCGAGAAGTAGTGTCACCAAGTGCTCAAGTCTAGATTGGAGATGGTCGAGGAGACTCTTGCGTTCAATACGGAGCGTGTCTGAATATGAGGATGAGCAATTAGTAACATAGGTCCACCAGTTATGATCGGCACTGGAAATTCACCTATGACCTTATCCGGGAGAAGACTATATTCGATGTCTAGCTCAGTCGGTTTTAAATAGCGAAAGATGTCTCGCGTGCTCTTCCAGAAAGTCTCATGGTGTGCCAACCCGTAGGATATCTCGGCTTTTTGGAATTTGTCAAATTGACACTCCTTGTGGGTGTGCATCCAAATACGAGACCATGGACTGAGTGCTTTTGACATGTTATACTTATCGCAAATCACCGCCAGTCCCATAAGGAGACCGGGCTGAAACCATGGACGTTGAGCGGCATCTCCCTGGAAGTGCAAGGTGTAACATATCAAGTTCATCGCCGAGGAGTCATCATCTGGAAGAGCAATAGTTGTTGTTGAGTCGACTATTCCCTTCCTGTCCTCCAAAGCCTGTCCTTCAGCAAACCTTGGGCTCAGCATAGCAGCGAAAACTGGTGATGCCAAGCTGAGAACTTTCGAAGACACCCGGATCAAGAACGGCTCATCAACAGGACCAAGCTTCAACACTAAATCGCCGGCAGGGTCAACGTCATATGAATGAGTCATGACTGTGTCGTTAATACAGATTGATGTTGGTTTGAGTTAGAAGAAGAATGGAATGGCATTGAAAGGTTGGACTCAGCAAAAGAACAACACTTCACTTCGCTAGTGTTTGGTTTAGTAAGTTCGGCCGTACATCGGCCTCGCCTCCTCATGCATGCAATTAGTTCTGCTCAAAGAAGTTGGTACGTCGGTATGTCTCATTGCCTGTGCATGAGTATCAGCACCAACTTCATCGCTGGATTGAGGGCTGAACTCCAGGCGCTCCTTCAAAATTAACGGCATTTTCGCGTGGTCGTGGAGCCTGGACAATAGAGATACATTTGGTACTGTCAATGAGTAGGAAGAAGGTAGTCATGGAGTCGGCGCGGGAAGATGCAAATGTCACTGTTATTCGATACAAGACTTTAACACTGTATATTACACCGAGTTTGGTAGAAAAGATGTGCATGGACGGAAACAGAGTTTGAGAGGCGATCTCATTGTTCTAGATAGTCATTTAGCATAGGTGGCAAAGATAAGCAGAATGTCAATACAGATGGTAGGTGAGTGAGCCATGAGCCATCCAACCATACACTGCTCAATGTCTTTTTTTATGAGAAGATGCCTCTGGACTGTTATGTCTATCTTAAAGTTTGCTTGGTAATTGCATATGAAGAACTTGTGATACATATCAGTTACACAGAGGATTGTTATGTAATATATCCAGGGTTCTTCGTCACATGAGTTGGGGTATCGTACTGGGCACTATGACCAAGGACAACTCTGTCAGGAGTGTAGATCTAGTATGGGGAGAGCAGGTGGCTTTCATATGGGTTGATCTTATCACATTTGTAGGCGGAGCGCTTTGAAAGACGGCCTTCTTTCGTGGGCAGACTAGTCGTAGAGCTTTGATTGATAAGGATTTTCTTACCCCAAACGTATTTGTGTCTGTGGTGCGAGGTCTTTCGCTAAGCGCTAGAGACAATACCCAAGCATTCTAGATACAGGTGCATTTGGCAAATGCTCGATGAGATAACGTGTAGATTCTATCTGAGTCTATTTGAAATCCTTGCACAACTCCAATGATGTCGCCCGACAATTACCATCTGCCATCATGATCTTGCCATTCTTTATGCAATTCAGGCACAGTCCACGGCTACGCTCCGACATCACCTTCGTTGCTTGTAGTAGACGATCCTTAAAGTCAATTCGCGCAGGATCACACATCTCGTTCTCGTAGTTACCGCCGGCAGGGTAATTCTTAAAGCCTAGGAGGCTGCTTGAGATCTCTTGGATGGACTTGTGGGTGTTTTCATGAGGTATAGGCCAAAAGCCGATGCGATCCAATTCCTCAACAAGAAAGCCAGTCTTCGCAACCCGGAAGCATACTATATCAGAATAAAGGTGGTGGTTGATCTTAGGGCATTTGCTTCTCATATGGTGAGCAAGGACTGAATCAACATCGTTGCACAGTTTGGAGAAGTCGGAAGCGCGTATCTCTTCGGCAGAGTCTTCGCGTATGTATTAGTTGATTGTCTGGACCCCAAACCATTAGTATACTCGAAGTAGACTTACCAATAATCGTCTCTGTGAGACTTGTGTAGCACATGTCCTGCTTTTGGCGGGCCAGCTCATCATGGCTGTACTCGCGAATCATTTCCCGTGAAATCTTCGAAAAGGCACGATAGTTTCCCATGGCGTAAGCGATCCATAGCATAGTCAAAAAGCAGCTTTCACCCTCCTTGGAGCCTGTAAAATTGGAAAGCCAGACCTCGCTACTAGAGCTCAGGGCTAGCGAGGAATCATATTTATCGCTGAGCAAAGCCATTTTTGTAAGGAGGAAAAATGCAATGTCCGGCGTGGCATGTCTTTTGAAGTGGATGGTATCACAAAATAGAATCATCGCCTCAGGATCGTCGTCAGGCAATGTGACCTCGGTAGGGGATGCCGCAGACTTCTCAAGTGAGCCTTCCCTTAGCAGAGATTGGCCTTCCGCAAAGTGCGGACCTAGCATTTTGTCAAAAACGCGAGATGCTAGACTTAGCGTTTTCGATGAGGCCCGAATCGACTGTTTATCAGGTCCAACCAGCAACATGACGTCCCCTGCTGGATCCGTGTTGTGGACTGTGCCCGCCATGATCACGAGGATGTGTAGTGGTGACTCGAGAATTATGGCGAGGAGATGATGAGTCGTTGTGATTGACTTCTCGGATGTGGTGACTCTCGTGATTGCGAGTTGGAAGATTGTTGTAGGGTAAGGTAGATATATGTCGCAGGTGTTGGGCTGCAAGATGGGTTGAATGTGGCCTAGGAGGGAGCTGCTAATATACTCGATAGGATAACACCTATGGGTGACAAGCAAATGGTGACACCACTACCATGTGTCAAACAAAGAATGTGGAACGGAATCCACAACGCGTGATTAACTGGCATAGAGCCACTACTCCGATTCATGAACTTTGGATCTGCAATTTCTGTGTGGTTCGAACAGTGCAATGTATAATGAAATTGTCTGGTTTGGGTAGTGGTCTGAAGTTGAAACTAGAGTTACACATATAAGGTGAAACACTTGAATGCTATTCCGGTACCTAACGAAAAACACATCCTTGGGATTAATCTTACCTTGATATCGCATTGTGCTATTCGCTAAGCCTTCAGATACCACTATGCAGGATATTCTAGGTAAAGGTTTAGAGCGTAAACCATGTCTGTTAAGTGGAGAGCTACTATCTGCTGCTTCACAGCCCAGTAGAGTTGAGCTGTTATAGACGAGCACACAAACCATCAAAGACTTCAAGTAGACCTTGTACTTGGTAGCTAAAACTATCATAAGCTTGTTCGCTGCCCAGATGTCATACCGATTCAAACCATGTGGTGCTCTTTATGTGTAGGAACTTCGCTCCATGCTCTTGTTCTTAGCACCCTCAGTGGGGCTGGGGGATTCAATTTGTCCATAACCAGCCTGTTGCTAATTCCCCAGCTCACACTTGACGCCTCCGCTGTATTCTTACCATCAGTCTCAATTTCACATTCAGGATGTGAAGAGTTGAAGTCAGTTGGGAGGAAGAACTAAATACCACTAGTCGAGGAGCCCTGCCTTAGTTCGAAATCCTAATCGTTGTCCGTCTACCCGTTTCCTCCTCCAACCATTGCAACTCAGTAATCACAGTCAATGCCTCCTCCACGACTTCATATCCCTCTCTTGAGCTCACACTCAATCAGACCAATTTCGCCCGGTCATAGTCCATTCCTACCGATCCGCTACGCTTCCTCCACTGCCGCGCCAGTCACAGCTTCCCTCCCCGCTCGTTGGCTCTCGGACCTCAAATCGCGTATTGGCAAATGCATCATCTTTGGCCTAAAGCCAGAGCAGGTGGATGAGGCAGGGGACATACTCAAAGTCGTAGCAAGGGAGTGGAGGGAGCTGGTCGCCGGGTCAGAGGGGTTCTTGACGGGTAGAGGGAGGGCTGGGGCGGAGGGGAGGGAGGTAGTTTGGGGTGATATGGTGAGTGGTCTGTTGGGAAGGTCGTAGGAAGGGGGTTTTGGAGGTTGAAATGGTTCGCTGACTGGATGCTTGGGAGTGGGAATAGGACGTTATGGTAAGTGTTCTACTGTCATATTACACGAGACACAAGATCTCATGGTTGCCCTTTACACGTAAAATGTCACTATTCTATATGCTTTCTGAATTATGTCACTCCAAATGCTTTCGAGATCAATCTTTCGTGGTTGGCTTTACGTTCTTGGATATGTCGATATCATTTAGTACTTGATTCAAATTACAATTGTATCACCGCTTTCAAAATTGCCATTTCGAGCATGACCTAATCCATTGGCAAGGGTATCTAAGCTCCGCTTCCAGAAGTGCGTAGGGATCTAACATAATTCCAAGGCCATGTTAATAATGTTACATACGTAAAATATGCAGAGTCAGGTCGCATCAATTGGGCGCAAAATTTTGCAAATTACATAGATCCGAAGCACAAGAAGGAGTGGTCTGAGCTTTGGACGTCAAGAGGTGATGGATTGATATTACGAAGTATGAAGACGGACTATAAATTTGTACGTGGCGAGACAACAAGAAATACAGGGTTTATGATTTGTCAAAGCTGACGAGTTTGGTAGCCTATGATATGGCCAGATCGGATATCAGTGTATCATAAGCTGCGCTCTGCGCCTACAGCTGCTACAGACTCTTTCATTCTGGACGTGCTCATATTATCCGAGAAACATCAACGGGCAGCGGCGAGATGCGTAGAAGATATTGTGGTCTATGATTACCGGCGTGGGCGAAAGTCACCGTTGCGAGACTTTATGGTGGAGAAGTTCCAGGAAACATTTCAGCTGCAGGAAGAGGCAAGAGAGCGCAACGAGAGGAAAGTAAGGGACTTGTTGCATAGGGTGAAGAGGTTGGAGAAGGAAAGCTGGGACCGGGAGGATGCTGTGGAAGACATGGGCCATGCCGGCTAGTAGATATCGCGTCACCTTTATGTAACTGCTAAGAGTGCTTGATGCCTGATGCCACATATCTTTGATGCAATCATCCCCTCATTCCTCATGACCAGGGTAGGAGCAAATGAGGCATTGCCGGAAGTGATCTGCTGTAGATGCATGCTATCATGCATGGAAATCAGTTCTAGTCCTTACTCATAGTACATCTCCGAAGTTTATTTCCTTGACGCAAACAGGCCATTGGGCATCCCTCTTAAGCTTCACAACGATGCAGCGGGCATTATACGGCGGCGACCGAGGTAATGTTGTCTAGCATTGTCCACGGTGTAGAGTACCCGGAGACAAGGGTGTTACGGTGTATAGGACATGGATAGGACATGGTGGCTTTATGGAAAAATTGTTGTCCTTTAGGTGCAGGTTGTCCTTTAGGTGCAGCGACTGTGCGGCGGTTTCCCGCAAAATTGTTTGCGCACATACCAAGGGCGTGCCAAGCTTTGTGACTTAACCGCTTTTACTCCCACGAGGTTGCCAATTATTATTCTCTTAGCTTACCTTGTTCTTTCCACCATACACACTCCCACATTTGGACCAGGTTTGGGTCAAAACAGCTTTACACTACGCTTACGCCGGCTGGTCTTCGCGTCCAAGCCATCCGGATGACTGACTCGAGCGATACCTAACTCCTCGCTCGAAAGAAGGCTTGCTCATGCCACGCGGGCCGAAGAAGCCAGGAAACCAGCACAACACCCGCCATGAGAACGGCGTCGTCGCGCCAGGCAAGAGGATCTCAAAGCAAAAGTCGAATGGTCATTTAAATGGGAGCGCCGATGCGACCTCCCATCTCAATGGTCTGCCTGCAACATCCGCCTCTACCAGTCGCACGACAGCGCGGCTGCCTGACAGACGTACAAGTGGAGGGCCTACAAGTACAGGAAATGGTGTACAAGTCGCTGAAGAGCCTGGCAACATTCAGCCGCAGGTTCCGTCAGGTATTGGAGAGCTATTATCCAATGGAACCAGCCATGCCAATGGCTCTGTCGAGCACACACACCGCAAGATCGACGTCAACGCTGCCAAATTTCCTAGGGTGCACGAAAACAGCATATGGCACTTCACGCGTACCGTCATAGGGTCTTGTCCCCTTAGCGACTGCATTGCTATCCTCATCGTCTTGCTTTCCTTACCTCCAACGATCATAACGGCTACCAATTTCCTCTTCGCCGTGCTTACCTTCATAACGCCTACCGGCTCTTCCTGCCTTCCCACAACGTTTCATGAAATATTCCAAGGTTCTGGAGGTACACCGTCACTGGCTACGATTGTATTAACGGATGTCATTGGGCTGGTTTTGTGGTTGGTTTTGTGGCAGCCACTTCAAGCTCTTTCCATTGAATTGGCACAAGCTATGGTTGCAACGCAGCTTGGTGGAGGAAATGCAAGCAAGAAGAAAGGATCTGATCGTACACTTCTTTGCATGGGGATTGTGACGGCCAGCCATGTGGCTCGCCATCAATGGTTACCTAAACGACTCTTTGGATACGACTGGTCTGCAATCCTATCCTCAATACCTTACGCGCCGAAAAGCCCGAGCTTGTTCTCTGGAAACGATTTCATTCCTAGTCGTTCACCAGCTGGCTGGTTTCGCGTGCTGATCGCACTTCACATTTTGATCCAAGGATTGGTCCATGTTGCTAGAAGATGGTATCAAAAGCGAGAATACTCTCAAGCGGTCGCCATCAATAAGAAGACGGATCCTGAAGCCATAGCTGGCTCAACCTCTCGCCATTCAAATGTTGCGCCACCGGAAGCTGGTCCTCAAGTCGCCGGTATATCCTCAGATCCGCCTGCAAAACTTTCGCCTGCAAACGCAAAAGAAGCCCGGGATAAGGCATCAAGTGGTAAAAAGAAACGTAGGCAAGGCACTTATGTGAGAAGCCAGCAGCCTCTTTGGGCTGCGTTTGCTCATACAAAAGTCATTTTCCTCCGAGAGTACGAGCAGTCCCACACACATTCGGAATCCACAGAGGCCAACGCTACCGACACAAGAAATCTTGGGAGCGCACGTTTCTCGAATGACACAGGATGTGTTTGGATCTCGAATGTGCTCCCGACCAGCTTCAGCTTTGATGCAAGCTCAATTACGATGCCGCGACCCGCTGAAGCTGTCCACGAAGACTCAAAGGTCAATGCCACTGCTGGAATTGATCGTTCGAAACCTTTCTATGTGCGCATCAATGACACCGACTGGACCTCGACAAGGCTCGAACCGTCTTCTACGGACGAGAGCGCAGGCGGCGAGTGGACGGGGGAAGTCTTCGGGCTTTCGCCTTCTTCTAGCTACAAATGCTGCTTCGTCCAGAGCGGGGATGGTGCGGTCATACAGTCCGCCATTGTGACCACACCACCCCCGTTTGCGGCTGAGAACGGTAAATTCCATTTGTGTTTCCTTTTACGCATTTTATTGGCTAATGAAGAACCAGTCTCTTCTGCTACGTCTTCGTCGTCGGTCCCTCGAGTACACCGGCCCTCCTCGCCCACCACACCTACGACCACCTTAAAGAAGTCTATTGCTGCCTTCGAGGCTAGTCTTACCGAAGCTCAAGCGCGTCAGAAGAAGAGTAAAAAGGAGAATAAAGCAGCATCTACAGCTCTCAAGAAGGATATTGATGTCCTCAATGCTAAGATTGCCAAGCTTAGTGGGGAAGACAAGGCACATCAAAACCGTCACTTGCAATGGAATCAAAACACTAAACAAGCAGATGAAGCTGTCAACTCCGTCGCGGTCGAGATAGAATCCATGGGACCTGTTCCAGAAGAAGACCTGAAGCAGTCGAAGGAGAGCAGAGCAGCTTGGGATAAAGCGAGGGATAAACAGTCAGGTGTGAGAGAGAAGCTCTTCCGCACCAAGGAAGCTGCACATCAGGAGAGATCTGCTGTTCGAACTGAAGTCATGACGGCCCAGCAAAAACGTGAACGCTTGCTTGGTAGAAAGACGAAGTTGAATGAGCAACACGAAAGACTCTTGTCCACCACGAACCAAGGGTTGGATGCAAAGCAGCGTAAGGACTCAGTACAAGCCGCAAAGGATCTCGAGCGCGCGCATCTGGAGCGAAATCTGAAAGAGAATATGGCAACTTACCAGCAGGTCCTCATTGAAAGCCGCTTTGTGACCCAGCAGATGTGGCAACAAGCTCAACTTGTCGAGAGTGCTTTTCACGAGCAACAAGTGATGGGCAGTACCCAAGAAGAGCGTCCTATCACTCCCGAAGGTGAGCTGCCCGGTACCGTACCTCATCAGACACCAGCGGCAGGTTTTCGTTTCCCCGCCTTCGGCTCTCCCGATCAATCCAATGGGCTACGAAGCCACTCCAGCTCCCTTCGACACAGTGACCATCGTCCTCGCTCGGCTTCTTTGCTTTCTGGTGGTAGCGTATATGCCGACATCGAAGACGAAGATCCTGCCCCGCCGATGCCGGCTAGAGCAGTAGAGGTAATTAGGGAGAGGGGCAGGAAGCAAAGTGCAGGCAGCGGTAGTTCTGGTAGTCAACGTGACCCGGCGAGTCCGCTTGTGGGTAATCCTGCACAGATAAGCCCAGTTGGCAAGCGCAGTCCGGTATGGAATTAATGAATGAAAATACTAGAAGAGCTAGAGCTCTCATAGCAGGCATTACAAGCAGCAACAAAGCAAGAAAGCAAGATTTCTTCTCGATATCTCCTTTTGTGGCCCACTGAATTGTTTTTGCCTTGCTAATCCAAATCCAAGGGAATGCCTTCGACGCCCTCCCAAGGAGACGTGGTGAGGGAAGATGCAATCTGGCAGCTACACCACCGCACGTGCCCCCGCGTGACAAGATGCATATATCAGTGAACACGTTGTACAACGTGATACAATAATTGCCCCTCATCGAAGAATATTTTAACCCATCTATGAAAGCCACACGCCCATTTTAGCTACGAAGGATGAAAGTGCTGAACACCTGGCTAATACAGCATTATGCCACAAATACGGCTATTTACCTCGGTTGCTTCACAATGATCTCCTTTCTACCCACTTTCCTTTGCTGTGTCCCATATAGTGCTGATATCAGAAATGTGTAGGGGAGATAGCCGTTGCTTCGCTCCTGCCCTCACAAGCGCGGTAGAGACATGGAGTCCCTAAATTTTAATTTTCTTTTTTCAAAAATCCACCGAGATCGTTTGCCACGAGATTCGGGTCGCACCCTCTCCCGGTCGACCGTCCGAAGTCCGCGTGCGACCAGGAGGTCGGTGTTCATTTCGAGCGGAAAGAGCATGTCGCCATTCCTACAGCGCAAGCAAAAGTCACGACAGCCAACCTCACCTGACTCTACGCCACCCCCTCACACACCCCAGCAATGGCTACGTCCAGCTTTAGATCAATCATTGCCTGATCTTGCAAGGCCATCACATCC
The DNA here is from genome assembly GCA_000482085.2 of Cladonia metacorallifera KoLRI002260. Taxonomy (NCBI): domain Eukaryota; kingdom Fungi; phylum Ascomycota; class Lecanoromycetes; order Lecanorales; family Cladoniaceae; genus Cladonia; species Cladonia metacorallifera. The sequence goes on from KI911126.1 coordinate 1,585,711, forward strand.
TCATCGTACATTGGGCTTTTCATCCCTCAAACAGCTTGCTAGAAGCTCACGCCAGACGCAAAATCTACCTCAAGCACAACGACTCCGTAGCTCATCTTCATTGTATGGCACTTTAAGAGATCAGTGTACCCCACCAGCACCTGAAACATATACAAAGGGTCCAGAGTCTACTGAACTCAAGCTACATCATTCACACAATTCCAGCGCCGATTCATTCACACCAGATTATACTGGGCTGTCCATCGACTCCAGCCATCCTACTACACCATCACCCGGCAAGCCTCGTGCCTTTTCCCAGCTTAACATAGCTTCGCCATCGCAGGCCAAAAGTATGGGCCAGATAACGTCCTCACTCGCCAGGAAGCCCCTCTCCTTAAAGGCCAAACAAAGCTTAGCGACTTTTCGAGGTGAAAAGGAACGCGAACCGACCTCTCCGAACCCAGAAGTGACGCCTCAAGCCCCATCAGCAACAAAGCCACTTCCAGAAAAGTCATCACTTCAGGTCCAAGTCCCACGCCGCCGTTCTTCACTGACAGCAATCCATCTCGACAGTTCTCACTTCGACACCATCGACCCTAAGCATCCCATTCTACAACACCGATCAAGCACACTCACTGAGCCAGCTCGTCGCCCAAGCGGACTTTCGGAGACCATTCGTCCGATCATCTCGAATACAGGCACAGTCAACATCACCTTACCAACCCGAGAGACACTTTCGCCACCCCTCCTCTCGCCACCCATCTCTACAAGCCGGGCCTCCTCCGCCGCTTCAAGCTCTCCTTCAGATAACCCACGGACATCACCAATACCACGAAACATCCATCTACCCAAAACATTCCCCCAGGGATCTATACCCATCCCAGCGCCACCACTGACTATTGTACATTTGAAATGCTACCAAGGCCATCGGCGGATGGCACCCTCCCCTAACAAATATAACCCCGTACCATGCATGGTCTGCAAACAGGAAGAGCATGATAAGCGCTGGAAATGTATTTTCTGTGCCGTAAGGATGTGTGGACCGTGCATGGCGGAATTCGATCGGCGGGGACGGGATCTCGAGGCCGTGGTTTTCTATTTGGAGCAGTTGAAGGAGGAGGAAGAGAAAGCTGCGGAGTGGGTTAAGGAAAATATGGATCCGGGAAAGAGAAAGGAAGGGAGTGTGGAGGATAAGTGGAAAGAGAATGCTGGAATGCGGACTCCGGATCCGGAAAGGTTGAGAAAGAAGAAGATGAGGGAAACGATGTGAAGCATGCTTGCTGGCTGACTTTTGGCGATGGGAATCATACATAGAACAGGTACCATTAGCATATGTGCATTTAGCGATGGCGCTCTCACTTTAGCTCGGAACAGGATTTTTGGCCGCAAAGCTGCTGCTGATACTTGTATCATAGAACGAATAGACTAGAGTTCTCTCACGTGACGATACAACCGATTTCCCATCCCAACCACTTCAACTACCCCTCCCAACCCCTTCACTTCCCCCCCTCATCCTTCTTCCCCTCCTCCCCCACCCCCAACACCCCCCCAACCCACTCCCTATACCTAAAAACCTCCCCCCTCC
>KI911126.1:1587503-1681714 GCA_000482085.2 Cladonia metacorallifera KoLRI002260
GAGGGGGGGACGGGTGGTGGTGGTGGTGGAGTGGATGGCGGTTATGGCGCTGGTGGTGCGGGTTGGGGATGTAGGGATCGGGCGGTTGGTGGTTTGGGGGGGTGGGAGGCCGCGGGGGGTCCAGGGGGAGTCGTTGGTTGGGGTGGATGGTTTTGGGGTTGTATTGGTGGTGGTTGTAGTTGTTGTTTCGAGTTTGGAGGGGGAGGTTTGAGTTTGAGGGATTGTTGGGGTGGAGAGGGATTTGGTTGGGGTGGAGGGGCGGATTGTTGAGGGGGAGTCGGTTTGGCGGAGAGGGGAGGCTGGGGAGTCGGGACGGCGGAAGGGTGAGGTTCGTGGGGAGCCGAAGGAGAGGGGAGAGGGTTTGTAGGTTGGGGGGTGGGACTGGTGGTGAGGGTTTAGGAGTGTTGTGAATGGATGGATGGGGGATGGGCTTACCATGATTGTTTCAGGCCGTGGAGATGTGAGATAGACGTGTTCAACTGCCTCCGAGCTGATTATAAGGGTTTTATTTCCGATCCTGACGTCTTTGTATTTGTAGACAATGGCTCTGGTGTGAAGATTGATGCGCGAAGTCTGTCAATACTCAGACAAACGGAAGTAAACAAACGCCAAGCCCGACGCGGAAGGAAGCCGCTAGTGGCTTCAGCCTTACAGAAATTCGAGTTAGCTGTCAGGATCACAGAAAGTCGAACACCAATCGATTCAGCTGCCTTCTGTAAAAAGCGTCGCTCCTTCTGCACTATCTCAACATTACGCTCCTTTCAGAAAATCATGGTCAGCCCCCCCACGCCAATCTGCCCACAGACATACACTGACCTCTTCACCTCCAGTTCGATAAATTAGTAGGCCTGATGATGCTCATAGTAGCCACCACTGTCTTTCTTTACTATACCACATGGACACTGCTCATGGTACTTCTGCCCCTACTCTTCCTCCCCTCCCCGCCGCCTCCTTTCCCCCACTTAACACTCCCCATTTGCTAAAAAAAACCTCTCCCCCATCCAGCCATTCGTCGACCAAGGCCACCCTCTCCACGACTTCTTCCCTCCCCGCGTCTGGNCTTGACATCAATCTCCCCACTATCCCTCTCATCAAAGGCCGCAAAGGCATTCAATAATTCCCTTTCGCTACTCAATGGCGCTAGGAGGTTTGACATTGTGGATAGGAATGTGGGGAGGGAGAGGGCTTGGAGGGTGCCAGGGGGGAAATAGGAGGCGAGGGAGGAGGGGGAGGTGGGGAGGGAGAGGGTGGTTAGGGTGTGGGTTATGTCGGGGGGGGTGAGGAGGTTGTCGGCGTCGTGGTCGAGGAGGGAGAAGGTGCTGTGGAGGGAGGGGAGGAGGGGGGGAGGGATTCCGTTGGAGGGGGATTCAATTTGTCCATAACCAGCCTGTTGCTAATTCCCCAGCTCACACTTGACGCCTCCGCTGTATTCTTACCATCAGTCTCAATTTCACATTCAGGATGTGAAGAGTTGAAGTCAGTTGGGAGGAAGAACTAAATACCACTAGTCGAGGAGCCCTGCCTTAGTTCGAAATCCTAATCGTTGTCCGTCTACCCGTTTCCTCCTCCAACCATTGCAACTCAGTAATCACAGTCAATGCCTCCTCCACGACTTCATATCCCTCTCTTGAGCTCACACTCAATCAGACCAATTTCGCCCGGTCATAGTCCATTCCTACCGATCCGCTACGCTTCCTCCACTGCCGCGCCAGTCACAGCTTCCCTCCCCGCTCGTTGGCTCTCGGACCTCAAATCGCGTATTGGCAAATGCATCATCTTTGGCCTAAAGCCAGAGCAGGTGGATGAGGCAGGGGACATACTCAAAGTCGTAGCAAGGGAGTGGAGGGAGCTGGTCGCCGGGTCAGAGGGGTTCTTGACGGGTAGAGGGAGGGCTGGGGCGGAGGGGAGGGAGGTAGTTTGGGGTGATATGGTGAGTGGTCTGTTGGGAAGGTCGTAGGAAGGGGGTTTTGGAGGTTGAAATGGTTCGCTGACTGGATGCTTGGGAGTGGGAATAGGACGTTATGGTAAGTGTTCTACTGTCATATTACACGAGACACAAGATCTCATGGTTGCCCTTTACACGTAAAATGTCACTATTCTATATGCTTTCTGAATTATGTCACTCCAAATGCTTTCGAGATCAATCTTTCGTGGTTGGCTTTACGTTCTTGGATATGTCGATATCATTTAGTACTTGATTCAAATTACAATTGTATCACCGCTTTCAAAATTGCCATTTCGAGCATGACCTAATCCATTGGCAAGGGTATCTAAGCTCCGCTTCCAGAAGTGCGTAGGGATCTAACATAATTCCAAGGCCATGTTAATAATGTTACATACGTAAAATATGCAGAGTCAGGTCGCATCAATTGGGCGCAAAATTTTGCAAATTACATAGATCCGAAGCACAAGAAGGAGTGGTCTGAGCTTTGGACGTCAAGAGGTGATGGATTGATATTACGAAGTATGAAGACGGACTATAAATTTGTACGTGGCGAGACAACAAGAAATACAGGGTTTATGATTTGTCAAAGCTGACGAGTTTGGTAGCCTATGATATGGCCAGATCGGATATCAGTGTATCATAAGCTGCGCTCTGCGCCTACAGCTGCTACAGACTCTTTCATTCTGGACGTGCTCATATTATCCGAGAAACATCAACGGGCAGCGGCGAGATGCGTAGAAGATATTGTGGTCTATGATTACCGGCGTGGGCGAAAGTCACCGTTGCGAGACTTTATGGTGGAGAAGTTCCAGGAAACATTTCAGCTGCAGGAAGAGGCAAGAGAGCGCAACGAGAGGAAAGTAAGGGACTTGTTGCATAGGGTGAAGAGGTTGGAGAAGGAAAGCTGGGACCGGGAGGATGCTGTGGAAGACATGGGCCATGCCGGCTAGTAGATATCGCGTCACCTTTATGTAACTGCTAAGAGTGCTTGATGCCTGATGCCACATATCTTTGATGCAATCATCCCCTCATTCCTCATGACCAGGGTAGGAGCANTTGGGGTGGAGGGGCGGATTGTTGAGGGGGAGTCGGTTTGGCGGAGAGGGGAGGCTGGGGAGTCGGGACGGCGGAAGGGTGAGGTTCGTGGGGAGCCGAAGGAGAGGGGAGAGGGTTTGTAGGTTGGGGGGTGGGACTGGTGGTGAGGGTTTAGGAGTGTTGTGAATGGATGGATGGGGGATGGGCTTACCATGATTGTTTCAGGCCGTGGAGATGTGAGATAGACGTGTTCAACTGCCTCCGAGCTGATTATAAGGGTTTTATTTCCGATCCTGACGTCTTTGTATTTGTAGACAATGGCTCTGGTGTGAAGATTGATGCGCGAAGTCTGTCAATACTCAGACAAACGGAAGTAAACAAACGCCAAGCCCGACGCGGAAGGAAGCCGCTAGTGGCTTCAGCCTTACAGAAATTCGAGTTAGCTGTCAGGATCACAGAAAGTCGAACACCAATCGATTCAGCTGCCTTCTGTAAAAAGCGTCGCTCCTTCTGCACTATCTCAACATTACGCTCCTTTCAGAAAATCATGGTCAGCCCCCCCACGCCAATCTGCCCACAGACATACACTGACCTCTTCACCTCCAGTTCGATAAATTAGTAGGCCTGATGATGCTCATAGTAGCCACCACTGTCTTTCTTTACTATACCACATGGACACTGCTCATGGTACTTCTGCCCCTACTCTTCCTCCCCTCCCCGCCGCCTCCTTTCCCCCACTTAACACTCCCCATTTGCTAAAAAAAACCTCTCCCCCATCCAGCCATTCGTCGACCAAGGCCACCCTCTCCACGACTTCTTCCCTCCCCGCGTCTGGGCTATTCGCATACCAGTCATCCTAATGCTTCTGGGCTCAGCCGTCGTGGGTAGCTTCCTAAGTGTGGTTATGATACGGAGTAATCGGAAGAAAGCTGCGAAGGCGAGAGCGGTGGAGGCGGGGAAGAAGAAGGCTTGATTTGATTTTCTTGGAGTTGGTTTGGGGGTTCAGGGGTGATTTTGAGGTGGAAAGGGAGGGAATGGAAGAGGTGAAGAGAGGGTGGGCTATGTATGATAGAGGGTTTTGGGACTTGAGGGGAAAGGTTGTAACTGTGGCTATGTGGTGTGGGATCTGGATTGGATGGAACTGTGTTTTCGCTGGGTATGGCGACGTCGTTACCATCTTTAAGGTTTATATATTACCTGTTAACGACGGGGAGCTGGTCCAGTAAACAGCGTTTCAAATATTGGCTCGATCTCACGGTGAGCCAAGGCACACTTCAAGAATATCACTACCGCCCTTCTGGTCAGAGAAAAAACTCTCCTTATGTCCATCTATGGCATGATCCTTGCTATCTTCGCATTCGTGGTAGTACGCAAGATTCATATGCAATCGAAGACTTGAAGTACGCAATGACCACACATTATGCTCCCAAACTCAGCAAGAACTTTCAGATGAGAACCATGGTCAGATGTCTTGCTTTTGGGTTTATATGTCTATAAATATGAACATTACTCTCCTAACTCCAAGTAAAGTATAATCGGGAGAAATGACATTGTGTTTTGTACCTCAACTGATAGCAGTCTCCCTTGCTTTCTTGTCCCTTAGTGAAGAGCCTGGAGGACCGGATTACTCTCTGGCCATCGCGACTCATACACTAAATGCACTTATTACTAGATCGTTAATCCACTCTCAATTACCTGTCACAAATGCGCCCGCAGCTTCTTGCCCTTATAACACACCCTCCCAAGCTTTCCAGCGGCCTGCTTGGCCTGCTCTTCTTCGTGATAAGTTACGCAGACCTGCATCTGCTCGTCCGTGTCCATCATTGTAATTCCGTTATGCGAAGTGTAGCGGCCTAAAGTCGCTTCGAGCACTTCGGCGTTGAACGTCTCCTCACTTGTTCCGGTGGGGATAGGGTAAACCCAAAGCTCGTAGGTTCCATGAGCAGGCTGAGATATAGTGCTCGCCCGGGAGGAACGCCGAAACGTAGCCGGAGAGCTTAAAGCACTGGAAGGAACGCTAGAGAGACCAGAAATGCTTAGACCACCTACCATGACGGAGAAGGCCGAGTCGTTCGAAGCGATGCTGGATAGTCCACGAATGCTTAGGCCCCCAGCTGTGGAAGACGAAGGTGAGTAGCATGATGTTACAATGCATGGTCCGGGTGTGCTCACACCGGACGAGGAAACTGAGTCGGCTGAGGTGATGCTGGACGAACCTGGGACTTTGGCCTCACCAAAGCCAGAAGCAATGGAAGATACAGAGGTAGTGTACACTGATGAGATACTTGACGTGCTTGACACGGTCCGTGGAGGCGTGGGAGGCGGCCCAAAATGTGTCTGACCTGATTGTTGTTCCGAAGAGAAGCCCCTAAGATCGCAAGAAGGCGAATTCGGAGGTGTCGCGCCACCAATGTATTGACCTGGGTTGCAAACTCGAGGTCGTATTAGTGGTGCATAGCTGCCTACAGCTTGATATGCACTTGATGCATACTGACTTTGCATCATGCCGGAACCCGCGTGGTATTTGGCGTCGCCTTGGCTCATGGAACTGCTAGCCATTTGCAGTGAGCCGCTATTACCAAACCGCGCTGGTGCCAAACGGTTTTCTGCAATCGTCTGCTGGGATTTGAGCGTATGGCCTCGAGAGATAGCAGATGGAGAACACACATGTGTCACGCCATTGCTGTCATTAACAGGACCTGCAAGCTCATGCGGGTACCCTTGGGAGTCCCACTCTATGAGCCACGCTTTCAAAATAGACTCATGACCTTCGAGAGACCACAGATATCCCTGCAAAAAGTCTAAAATGTCAGAGTCGGTCAATAGTCTCGTCGGTAGCTTTATCCAGGAGGGTTCATACTATATGCCTCCCGAGCATGCTTCGCTTCCACGTAAGGACAGAAAGCCAACCCATTCATTAGGTCGACATCACAACGCTGGGGCTCTGGATGGCCTTTTATTCCTCGAAGCAAGTCCTTGACTTGTTGCCAGGGCGAGTTCTTTGAGAACAAACTGTTTGGTAGCTACACAGTGCAGAATTTATTAGCGTCTGTCATCATGCTAAAAGAAATTTCACTAACGTTTCCAATAATGACCCTTTGTTTCGGCCGTATCGGTGATGGGGGCATTCTCAGCAAGATCTGTGGCTCTGTCTTGATGCTAACGCGGACGTAGGTGATGATGTATGTTTCGACATTGATGGATCCCTTAGCACTATTGCGTTCGACGAGTGAGTCCTATTAGGTGCATCAACAAATGTGAGAATTTGTTTACAGCGTATGGAACTAGCTATCAGCGCTGGCGAGACATAGAGAATCCAGCGGCCGTTGATAATGAAATCGAGGAGCGAAGGTCCGATAGTCGTATAAAGCACCAAAACCGGTGCAGGGGTAAGGCACACCATGGCAACCTTACACGGACCCATCAGCAGAGGCATGGATCAACGGAGCAAATATCCGAAAGCAATGTCGAAAAGTCCCTATCGTAAAGAAACCTGGTAACCTGCAAGACGAATAGGCAGCCGCTGTAGGGAGAGCCACATAAGCTGAACAGTGATTCCTTGGCTTTAAAATCGAGCAAAACCCCACGATGTCATGGTACATCAAGGGCCATCAAAATCATCCTAAAAGATTGGATCGCCATCAAAGAGACTGCCGGAGTCACTCTGGCGATGCACTAATGCTTCTCGAACAGTGGGAGTCGTTGAAACAGCCGCGATAGCGAGGCAACTTGCAGACGTAAAGACAATATTCGCTTGATGGACTAGCGCTATTCATCTGTGTCATACGAAGACGACAGTCTTTTCGTCCAACATCGAATGCATCATAGATATCAGGCAACCCTGAACAGTTGACTGGAACATTTGGAAGAATGGATAGCTCGCAAGCCATGGTGTAGTATCCACAGAAAGAAGCCTATCCTGAGGGCTTTCTGGTGACACTCGAGAGCTAGGCCCAGGACTGTGGGTAAGGCAAACCTGCACGCGCATAGCGATCTGTAATTCCAAAATGGACATCTCCAGGCTCGTCTAGATGCATGGCAAACGGGCATGGATAAGTTGCAATCAGCTTGGCGTCTACCAAATGTTGATAAGGATTCCATCATAAATCGGCAACCGCAGGATCAAATCAGCTGGGAGGTATTCCCAAAGATTTTTGGACTGCTCAAAAAGTTGTACAGTGCCGAGAACAGAAGCTTTACACATGGCCGGCCATCATCTGACTCTTCTAGAACATGTGTACTGTGTCAGGTTAGTATCAAGGCCCCGGTCTCGGACTCTCAGCCACCCAATGCACAAGCTATAAGTTGGAGGGTTGGAACGCTTCATTACTGCTTCACTTCTGCTTTCCCGATGGCAAACTGTTCCACAGGGAGGACCACTTGTGGTGATTGGTTAGGCGGAAATGGCGGTCAATCTATCTGCATCATCTATGGTCCGAAGGCGTTGTGATCTGGTCCAGTAACCATTGTGTTGGATGAAGGAACGATGTTGCACGAACAATACTGAACTCAACGGCGTCAACTGACAAGGTTCATCCTGGATCGCAAACAACCGGTCTAAGCGGATATAGATGGAAGTCGAGTGGTACATAAGCAGATCTTAGTCCATCAGATGCAGGGTCGGGTCCCGGGTTGAATTGCTACGCATCCGCCCCGTACCCACTCAGCCTTCCTGCATGCAATCTAGAAGTGGACAACGAATACCGAGAGATACCATCGAGTCATTTCGGATACCAAATCGATCATTCGCAGGGATAGTGCCGTCCGTGAAGCGGCAGGATTAGGATTACCTCGCATATGGAGCGTCTCAGTCCCCCACCACTTTGCCGGATGTTTGGCACAGATCCCCAGGATTGGCGTCTTAGTACATACACATATGAGTTATGGAAATAACGTGTTGAAAGCTCCAATGATCGTGTATATGAATTAAACGCCTCGCTCGGGCTTGTCTCCGGTTCGCCAGTCGTTACTCATAATCTCACAATGGCGCTAGGGCACGGGAGCGTCCCTTGCACCTCATTACTGTACATTGGAGGGTACCATCACAAGCTTCCCCGCCTCGGGAAGCCCACTCCTTCAACTGCTCCATTATCAGTGAACCAGCTCACGCGCTCCGCTCCACCTTCGTTCACAAGCCCACATGGCAGACTTCTTCCCTCCTCTGTGTCCAGGATGTCACTCAAGATCTTCCTTTTGCCGTCTCCGGTGGCCACAAAAGCAATCTTTATACCATGCGTTACGACAGGTAATGTCAGGGTAATTCTCTTTGGTGGCGGCTTAGGACTGTCTTCAACGGCCGCAACCCAAGCATCAGACTCGCGTAAGATCTCGTGGTTGGGGAATAAAGAGCATGTGTGCCCGTCTGGTCCACAACCAAGTAGGAGAAGGTCGAATATCGGGATCTTTACGCTGTCCTTGGCGGCAAAGGATTTCATGAGGGCGTCCTGGTACTGGTCTGCCATCTCCTGCACGTCGTCCATGTGTTGCACGTCAATGGTATGAACAGTAGGCTTACCCAAGCTGCCTGGGATTTTGTCCAGCAGCTCTTCCTTCAGGAGCTTGTAGTTGCTGTCGTCATGGTCGAGAGGAACCGCTCGTTCGTCAGCGAAAAAGATCTCCCACTTCGAAAAATCGACTGAGCCATTCTCATCGCTGGGAGCAAGCAAGGCTTTTGCAAGCGTTTTAGGAAGCGAACCACCTGAGACGGCTACTTTGAAGGCGTTGTGTCGCTCGAAGCCTGCGCCTTGACACTGCAGTAAGTATTTCCGCAGAGCTTTAGCGAGATGATCGATGTCCTTGAAGGCATAGAGATTCGGTTGCTTGCCCATCTTTGATATAGGCGATAAGGTATAAAGTTGGATGGCGGGTGGAAGCAGTGGCTAGAAAATTGTTAGGCGGGAATGACGGACAATCCGGTGGGGAGCGATAAGGTGGCGGAGAGTCGGCGGATCTTTCGGCCCGCAGCCCCCTCCAAATGTCAAGTGTTTACGAAAGTTAAGTATGTCTTGTCAGCGATTGGAGGTTGGTCTAGAAAGATAATTTGCAACTGGTTCCCAGGACAATTAGTTCATTTGCAGGGTTACAATTCACTTGTGACTTCATGATACCGTATTCAATTCATTTGAACGAGATTGTATTGGATTGCAATCAATAAGCAAGACTGTCTGCTAGCGATGATCTCAAATTGGCCCTCTTGGCCATTTTTCTTGACCAACTCCTATAATAAGTTTGTCCCCACGCCTGATTTCCATAGGAGGATTGCCGCCCAGCAGATATAACCCTTCTGCATTTGAGTCCCTTTCCAGCTCCGTGATGGCACTAATAGAGCTGCTCGCAGACGCATCGTCTAGCAAAGCGGCAAGTGGCTTTTTCGCTGTCTTGAGTTTCTGGTAGAATAGATCCCTATACTGTTTCCTCGCTGCGCTGATCTCCTCATCGTTCAGATGTTCCGCCCTCATCTTTTTGGTCATCTCTTGTCTCTCTTCATGGAACTCAGCATACATCTTTGCCTCTGTTTTCTTCCAGCATGATTCGCACAGAGGCTGGGTATTGCCGATCGAGTAGCCGTCGATGGCGCTGGTCTTTGCTTCGCAGAGATGGGCAAAGCTTGCGCGGTCGCAGTGCTCGTAGTGGAGTGAGAGTGGGTGGCGACACCTGGAGGCGAGAACTTCGATGAGCTTGCACATTCTTCCCGTGAGATGTCCAAGAGAGCACTGCTTAAAGTCCTAGTCTTGTTTGATCCTCGGCCAATTTGAGTATCACTAGATGCAGGTTTCGTGTCATGTACAATAAAAATGGCAAAACAGGCAACCTATTTATTTCAGACAATCGCTTTGTCCGATTCGCATTATGTAAAAAGGCTCAAGTTCCGCTCAAAGACCAGAACAAACTACAAAGAAATATTCCATTGGAAATATCATACAAGTCTTTCTTAAAGTCAAAGGCAGGATGAGGCTATTTGGCAATCTCCTTGTATTCTTACAATAAGTGACACAAAGCTGTTACCCTTCATGGCTTTCATCTCGGCAGTTTTCTTCACAAGATTTTTTAGCAATCTCAAACGCAATATTTCAAACAGCTTCCTCGGGATGTTACTAATTGAGCGAGGACGTATTTCCCTCCTTGAGGTCCCGCCCCAAGTGTTCTGTTCTAGATTACTGATCTCCATTACACAAGTAATTCGATCAAACCGGATCATAAGGTAATTCCCTCAAAGGATCAATTTTCCTCTTCTTGCTTGAGTCGTAGGCATTGAGACTTGCAGCACGCGTATGCAATACCAACAAGGAATGGAATATCCTTTTTTGTCGAGATATCTCTACGAAAATGCAAAATCTGACATATCCATTCCATCGGCGCTGAATCGTCTTCGGGCAGTGGTATGTGTTGTGGCTCCGAAGATGACGCCTTGTTCACACTGTCCGACCATTTGGGGCTGAACATGGCGGCAAAAGCAGGCGATGCTAAGCTGAGAACTTTAGAGGACACACGAAGACGTGCCTGGTCACCACATTCCTCGGATCCTACTTCGAGGATGACATCTCCAGCTGGGTCTATGTCAGTAACCTGCGTCGTAGCGCTGCCGGGCGTGTTGAGGGACATTTCCGTGGCTTGGATCGAAAGGCTTTCGAGCTGGAAAGTGGTTCGAGAGCGTCCCGGGCCCGGCTGTAAGATCCTGTATTTCTTGCGAGATGAGATGGGACCTGAGCTTGGAGGTTGGCTGGAAGCAAGCATAGGGAATTTACATTCAACACCAGGGAATGGCGAGTTGCTCTGAAAGGAAATATTGAGAACCGTTCAATCGATTTTAAGGACGGACGCGTGACAGAGTGTTTAGCGAGTGGTGGCGACTGCACACCTTTGTAGCACATCACTATAGACCGTAAGTGTGAAGCTGCACGTGTACAATAAGTGAAGTAACACCTTATGGTGCACACTAGTGAGACGATAGCGCATGAGAGCTCCCCCCAGTCATGTATATCAAGAGATGTTTAGCTCTGCGCAATGTGAATAGAAATTTTCGAGACTTATCGATGCCCTTTTGTGACCTTGGAAAGAGATTGTCAAATGAAAAATGAGTTTGATCACTTCAGGCATATCGGGAGCTCTTTGCTAAGGCCGTCAATACCCGAAAATGGAAAGTGTGGTCTTTCTTGCAGCATCACCAGCATCGCAAGAACGTTCATAAAAAGCTGATCGCCCATGCTTAAGACCTTTGGCTTCTTCCAGAGCACTGAAGACGTGTTGATGAAGTCCTCCGCCCATGAAAATCGAGAGTACGATGCAAAGCAGTTCATTGTAAATCTCTAAATGACATATGCCCCACATGCTTACCACGGCTACGACGAACTGCGCTCGGATCTATCCAGTACTCGATTGTGGCAATCTCTGTAATTTAGGGGACTATGCCTGAACCAATTGTTGTTCAGCTTATTACTTAAATTACACTCCTTCACCATAGTGTCCAAGCCTTCGGCCTTGGGAATCAGCCAAACATCCTTCTCTTATATCATGAGTCTTTCCACCTTGTCCTTCAGTGTCCGTATCTGGGACATCAGATCGCTCGCCTCGTTCGTGGTGATGCCTAAACGAAGCTCAGTCTCTTTGAATACCAACCGCCGTAGCAGATACGAAAGAACTTCCGGAGGGGGACATACTGGCGCTGATAACAGCACGACTCACACCGCACGCACGACCAAGAGCCGTTTTTGATGGTACGTATACGTAAGGGACCTGCTTGGGGGTTAATCCAGTTACAAGCATCTGATAGCACGAATACCCACGTTTTTGTCCTCACACAACAAAGGCAAATGTAACAGGATGGCCTAGCTCATCATTTCAGCAAGAGATCAGAGCCAATGTTCCGTAAGGTGTTATACGAGAGGAGCAGTGTCGGCTGCTAGGACGATGATCTCGCTCGTACCACGATTGAGGGTTTTTGTCGCTTCGTTTGCGCTGTTACAGGCTGTCAGAAAGAGACTTCATAGTATTTAATACAGAAGGGACTTGAGTGTACCCTTTCTTCAGCTGGCCTAGGACGTAGCATATGTTAGCGATGGATTTCTGATATTGAGGGGATGCAGTACGCACGGTAATGGCTCGCCTGCTGAACCAAGTCAAGTATTTCTTGGGTCAAGGCTTGATCAGCGATTGGGAAAGCTGTGCATCATTAGTAGTGACATGAGCCGCCAAAGAGAGGAAGAGGTACCAGCTGATTGGTCTGCCATTTTGGTTCTCGACGTCCCTAGAATTCGGGTCTTGGGAAGTTGGTACTGATGTATGATGTTGTGAGAGCTATTGAAGGCAAGGAAGAGAAGCAAAGGGTTCACTGCCGTGGCTCGCCCTTCTGCGCTGAAATTGAAATCGATGTAGGAGTACCTTTCGCTTCAGGGCTACAAATTTCTCCGAGTGAGGTCGTAGAAGCTAGTGACGCTAGCGCAGCCGCTATCCCATTGGATGCTCGAACCATCAATCTCCATCATCACCACGACATCAGACAGCAGCTTTTCACTGTTTCCTTCAAGCCTAGTCCCCGAAGCTGCTCCCAATATCCCATCCGGTTACTATTCAAAGGAAGCTTTTCAGACACACTCTTCAAGATGTCGGATCTTTGGTATGCATTATCCCAGTTGCTTTCTGTCTGCCTATCTGCAGGGGGGGCGAGCTGCTTCACAGAGCTTGCGTGCCTTGACCGACGCTCTGCAGGCGCAACTCAAATCCGTTACAGTATCTGCTAACACCTCCTGCTTTATAACAGCCCCGTATATGCCGTCAGTATCCCTGCACTCCTGCCCGGGCAACCTAAGCCCAAGATCCTGCATACACATCGTCGTGGCTGCAAAACCACATATGCTAATTCTTCAATATAGCCCTTTTTTGGTGCGATGGGCTGCACCTCTGCCATCGTCTTCACATGCTTCGGCGCCGCCTATGGAACAGCGAAGTCGGGAGTTGGTATCTCAGCGATGGGTGTTCTACGACCAGATCTAATCGTCAAAAGTATGTAAAGTCCTGCGCTACGTATTCGATGAACTTGTCAGGGTTACAACTAAATCCGCTTGTCAGACATCGTTCCCGTTATCATGGCTGGTATCATCGGTATCTATGGCTTGGTGGTCTCAGTCCTGATCTCGGACAACCTAAAACAAGAGATGGCACTCTACACCGGATTCATCCAATTAGGAGCAGGCCTCAGTGTCGGTCTGGCTGGTCTCGCTGCTGGGTATGTTACTCTTTGTAATCTCCTTCGACCGCCAACCGCCTCAGTGACAATCGCTAACAAGGGAAATGCAGTTTCGCAATTGGGATCGTAGGCGACGCTGGCGTCCGGGGCACGGCACAACAGCCACGGCTGTTCGTCGGCATGATCTTGATCCTCATTTTTGCCGAAGTGTTGGGTTTATATGGACTGATTGTGGCGCTGTTGATGAACAGCAACGGCACGACGAATGTTAAGTGCTAGATGAAAGAAACCAAGGTTGACCCTTCAAGCGAACGACAGACAAGCAAGGCAGATACTCGGCACTTCTATAATGTTGGGACTACGTTCTAATCTATCGACTTCACCACCATGTATGAAAATGCGAGGAGAGCGTTGCAGACGGGGGCAGTGTATGGGGTTTGTCTTTCTATCGGCGTTATTGATTGTGCATTAGAGAGCTGCGGTAGTTAAGGGACTTGAAAATCTTACGTCCTTTGACATCCTACATGTTTACCACAGGTAAAACAGAAGATTAGATCCTGTGAAGTATCTTACAATGATCAGGGACTCCCAAGTGCTATGTTGACGTAAAAATTTATATATTCGACTCAAAATGGCTTTCAGTGTATCCAAACAGTTTTGACTTTCAAGCTAGACCTGGCATAAAGAGCGATCTGAAAAATTTCGAAGAAGAAGAATGCGCAAGTAATATTATTCCAACTTTGGAAAGCACACTGACACTGCGGGCGTAACTTAGTCAGCACATGCAGCTATGCCGGTTTAGCCCACTCCACGGACATTATTCTACCCACCACCAACACCCCTCAGCTTCTGTTTCAGGCGAGAGTATGCGAATATTTAGAGCTGTTACGTTCCTCAAACATACATAGAGGCTTACCGCCTGCCGCAACTAGCCGCTATCACAGGCTCCTTTACGCCTCACCAACTTCTATTCTCTGGGCATCAGTCAACTATCGCTGCCAGTCGTGTTGTAAAAAGACTCGAACTTGACTGGTAGCTGCTATGAACGGCATCGGGCTGAGGATGGATTCACGGACTCCAAGATGAGATGATACCGCCTCTTTGCAGTGCAGCTGATTGATCTACATGATGATCTAGGCCAGGATCTGTTTGAGTCAGACCAGCTGTCGCTGCATAATGCAACCTAGGCATTTCACAAGTCCGCTTACGCACGACTATTGCCCTTTAGAGCATTCAGCCGCCCATTGGAGGTCTCACGCAGGCCGAAAATCGCCTCTGGTGAGGGGTAGCCCTGCGAATAGATGTACTTTCAACCGCACTAAACTCGTTTGCTGAAACACGCCCTAAGGATACATTCTCTGGGCTTTCTCCATTCGTGGATCAATAACAGCATAGCCAATGACCAAAATGTACCCCAGACTGTCCCGCATCTCCACCTTTGATCTTGGTTGCACTTACTCACTTGCCCTAGGTATGCGTAAAAATTCTCCCATTGTCATTGATTGCCGCCAGGCACACCTCTCGCCTGATATTGCCGCACGAACGCGGTACAACCATTGCATTGTCAATAGCACTTTAGAACAGAGCCTTATGCGGGGATGCAGTCAAATAGTATTCATGGCCTCCTCTCGTCCAGCGCCACTTTTGCGATATTTGAACTCTGAAATCCGCAGTCGTTGATTAAAGAAAGCTTGGATTACAAATGCTCGTCTCCAGTCATGGCGTCCTCTCCATTTGAGCCTGCTATACAGCCTCCTCAGGGCTGGTCTCCCAATCCTTCTGCTTCCGCGTCTCTATCAACATGGAATACCTTGTGCGTGTGCGTGTGTCTATGTACTACTACTCTTGTTTTCGCCCTCAGAACATATGTCAGGATATGCATGAAGAGACAATGGATACTTGAGGATTGTGAGTCCACTTGTGGCCAAAGGTCGACCATGCCAAACCACTAACGCCGTTCAGATATGTGTCTGCTTTCTTGGGTAAGCTGAAACCATTGCTGCTAGCCTTCAATCGAATATTGGGTCCTAACTTAGCATAGATCGGTCTAGTAATATTTTGCTCTTTAATGACTGTCACTGTTCACAAACATGGCGGTGTGCACGAGTGGGACATATCGACGCCAGAAATGCAGGAGGCGCTCTATGTGAGTGAATCTCATTGTCCCGAGTTTACAGACCTTCCTGATGTCTTCAGTGGTTCAATACCACGACCGTCGAATATGCGCCAGCTATGCTTTGTACCAAAGTAGCGATACTACTCCTCTATCGACGTGTCTTCTCGGCGTTTCGCAAAAGCGCCTTTGATCTGACCATTCGCATATTTATCGCCATCCTCGTCTTATTCTATGTGGCTACTTTCTTCGTCAAGATCTGGCTGTGCGTCCCAAGAGCAAGAATCTGGAATAAGTCCATTCCAGGAACATGCCTTTACACTCCGAGCGTACTCAACACCAATGGGGTAGTCAACGTCATTACCGATACGATAATTTTACTAATACCTACGAAAGCTGTCTGGAATCTACAGTTAGACAAGAAAAGGAAGGCTGGAGTCATCTTAGTCTTCAGCGTAGGGTGTCTGTATGTCTACCCCTGTCTCTAGAAGAGAAGCCTCTTATGCGCTCTTCCATTAGACTGGAAACATCCAGTCTCCACTTGGAAAGTACTGGTCCTGCCTCTGACGCTTTACAGAGCACCAATTTTCAGTATTGTCGGAACCATAGTCCGCATCCAAGTCAGCAAAAGCCCAGACGTCACATGGTACCAACCTATGATTCAAATGTGGGCGTAAGTCCCCTCGTACTCGCACCTTTAAGTCATGTCCGTCAATGAGCCTGCTAACAACCCTTCCCAGCGCCGCGGAAATCTCTACCGGCCTCATTTGCGTCTGCTGCCCCACTCTTGCAGCCCTCGCCAATCCCCACCGTGAAAATTCGCCCAATGTCCCCACAAGCCGCTGCTCCGCGCAAAACTACGCCCGAGCCTCCCGTCTTAACTGCCCTATGAGCCAAGACGAAGTCGATCTTTTCGATTCATCCGATCATTTGCGCGGACATGGGCATATGAAGACAGCGAGCGTACCAGACTCAATGATTGGGGTTATTACAGGTATTGAGGGCGGTTTTCAATCGTTTGAGAAGGGCCTTGCGGAACGGGGGACAGGGGATTGTGGATCCAACAGTTCGGTAGAGGAGATAGATAACGTGGCGAGAGGGTCAAAGGCGGGGATCTTGACGACAGTGAGGATTGAGCAGAGTTACGTTTGAATGAGAGGGAAACGGTGTTTTTTAGGGTATTAGCTAGAGGTTGGCAGGTGTTTAAAGGTGATGATAGGGCCTTGCATGCAATTATTATGTACTATAGGATGGTTCTAGGAGGCTGGAGCGTGGAGTGTGCAAATGGTGGATGTTTTGATACAGGCTTTGCAACGCCTATTCTAATAACAGCAATATCTCGCCAGTGGCAGAGCTTTGCAGGAATTATCATGTTGAATAGTATGCGTGAAAGGATTGCAACAATTTAATTAAGGACATAAACCACCTCTCAAGGAGCCTTCTGAGCCATTGCCTTATCTTGGTCTGCGAAAGAGTAGTGTCGTTGATTGAATTGCTTGGTGGTCAGTAGCGAGCACGCTTGAAGCGCTAGACTGCCTTGAACCCTGAAGGACTTGGAAGCATCGTGAGGCTACCCAAATACATACACCCCGAAATCCACCATCATGTTCTGACGCAAGAGTGCTGTCGTCCATTATCAAGCTGATACCTCTATGTCGACTGAGCTTGACATTACCTTACGTACCAAACTAAATTAGCGGCTGAAAATTGTCTCGCTTGTGCACATTCCATTCGCACTTCGACGTCATGGCCGACCATCTTCCATCCCAGAATGGGAGACGAGAAAAGCCAATGGCTCGAAGAGAGACGTACAATATCTCTTGACCTCGAGAAAAACCCTTACAATTCGGAGACTTATTTGAGGAGAGCTGTTTGCCATGAGAGGCTTGGGTATCCCGATCTCGCTGCTAGCGATGCGTATAGAGCTCTGCTTTTGACTGACGAGGCCTTTGATGAGGAAGGAGAATACCATGATAGGGTTGTTGAGGCTTTGGAGACAGCTGTGGGAGGGCAGGATGTACATGCCGCCAGTGGGGTTGCAGAAGAAAAAATTAACGGCGTTGGGCGATGTCTTACGGCAGATGAGGATGACCATAACGACGACCGTGACGAAGATGTGTCAGGAAGAGAGCTATGGTATACAACTGTAGCCAAGGACCACGCACGCCGAAGCTCTGTGATATTAGTACGTGCACTGCTGGATTGTGGTGACTTGAAGAGTGCTTTCCACTTTGTCGAGATGGGACTGAGAGTCCATCCAGGCAATAAGGAGCTGGAGAATTTGAAGAGCAGGATCTTTGAGAGACACTGCTCTAAAGAGCTAGAAAAGGATCCGGCATGGGACCAGTCAAAATTCAACCCGCGAGAAGATCTCCCAGAAGCGGGCTATGTTCGACGAGAAATCTATCCCTGGAACGACCACGAGCCTGATCGCTTCTCGGAAGACAACCTTTCATTCATCAACGCCGAGATCAAAAAGTACGCCCCACAATGCGAAGTCCGCGCCGTCGAGCTCCCCGTCCTATCAGAAAACCCCACCACAACCACCCCCCTAACAATAAACCAACTCGGCATCTTCACCACCGCCCCCATCCCCCCTCACACACGCGTCCTCCTCGAACCCTCCGTCCTCACCTCCTCCACCCGCCTGCACGAACCCTTCTGCGACGCCTGCTCCACCCCCCTTCCCCCCCACTCGTCCACCTCCCCCCTCCCCACCTGCGCCTCCTGCTCAGACACCATCTTCTGCTCCCCAACATGCCACAACCGCGCCCTATCCCTCTACCACCCCGCCATCTGCGGCATCCAAGACTACTCCATCTCCGCATACGACCCCTCCCCGACCCTCGCCACCTCCTCCCTCTACACCCTCCTCCTCGCCCGCACAATCGCCATGTCGCAAACCCAATCCCTCCACCCCCTCTCCCTCCCCCAAACCAAATACCTCTGGGGCGATTTCACCCCCCTCCACAAGCCCATATCCCGCTCCCTACCTTTCTCCTTCCAAACCCACATCCAATCCCCGCTCAACCTCCTCTCCGCCCTCTCCCTCGACCTCTTCTGCCCCGCCACGATCAAAAATTACGACTCCTGGATCATCAACACTTTACTTGCGAAATTCCGCGGGGTTGCTAATGCGAAAATGAATGAACGGACGGGGGTGCCGGAGGTGGCGGGCGTGCATTGGTTGTGGAGTCTGGCGAACCATTCTTGCGCGCCGAATGTGAGGTGGGAGTGGGAGAGGGGGGGGATGGGGTTTGTGAGTAGAGGTGGAAACGACGTCGTTCGCTGGGGTCTGGGCCAAGAACAACAGAATCACAAACACCAAAAAGAACAACCACAACAACAAGAACAACAACAACAACAGCCGGGACACGCAGTAAACGAAGAAGTCGAAGAGGCGGAAGAAAGATGGAAAGGCGGCCTACCCGCAGGATCCGAAGTCCTAAATCACTACTGCGACGTAGACCTCAATGTCCACGCTCGGCGGGAGTGGGCTGTAGGTGCGCTGGGGGGTTGGTGTTTGTGTGAGAGGTGTGTTTGGGAGGAGGGGGAAGAGAGGAGGAAGCAGGAGGGGTTTGGGAATAGAGAGGAGAGACGCAACGAGTGATTTATGGTATATATATATATATATATATTAGACCAGATTCTGGCACATACTATATACTTCTACACCACACAAGATTCTAACATATAGTAAACGTTTTCTAAGGATGCAATAAGTAGAAAACGGTAGATTCGATTAGTATGTATAGAGAACTGCCATTGCCATGCCATCGTGAAAGTATATAGTTATGAGGGTATCCACATCCGGAAAATGATATGAGTTGTAGGCTATGTTACTTGTCAAACAGGCAACTTTGGCAAAGTTCCATCTCGAACGGCTACTGCTCTGCCATAGATAGGATCGGGGGATCTTACGATAAGAGGATCCGAAGCCATAGACAAGAAAGATGAATGGATCATACATGATCCATCTGACATTCTCTTGGCATATATTGCTTCTTCATCATACTATCCCCTATCCTTTTCTACCCCTATCATTCAATTGCATAACCTGTCCCTTCCCCCAAATGATTCGCTGAATGCCCCCCATATCGCCATCCATACAGTTCCATATGCGTAGATCGGGTTACACAATCAGCGTACCCGTCACATCACCTACCCACCATCGTAAGCTTCTTATTCCCCCAAACCAAAAAAACAGAAAACAAAAAAGAAAAGCCCGAAAGCAGAGCACAAGACTCACCTCACAATTATCATCCACAATAACCGTCTCCCCATCCTCCCCCAAAATAACCCCTCCCCCTCCCCCCTGTCTCGCCCTCAACCTCGCAGCCAACTGCGTCAACATGCCCCTCTACACATCATCAAAAAGAATCATCGAAGTCAGCTTATGCATATCCACAGCATCATCAACTATCAATCAATCAAACGAATCTCAAACAAACAAACGGCGCCACTCATCAAAACCCATGCTTACAACCTTAACGCATCATCATCATCATCATTCGCAAGCTTAACAAAAGGAACCGCCCGTGAGCAACGTACCGTGATATAAGCGTCCCTCATGCCACCCTGTCTCTGCACGTCATTTTGACTAATGATTTGGTAGCTCTGTTGCATTCGTTTGCGACTGGCTAAACCTTCTTGTTGCTGGGGTGATTGTTCTTCTTCGTTTGTTGGGGTAGTACGGCGGGGGCGGCGGCGGCCGGAGAGGGAGGAGTAGCCGGAAGAGCCGTTGATGGCGGAGCTGATGTTGGTGCCTTTTTCGGCGTCTTCTTGGGCGCGGTTGTCGGGGGAGAAGATTTTGATGGTGTGGTCGATGCCGGATACGGCTAGGAGGGGCTCGTAGGGGTGACCTAGGGTTTGGGTTGTTAAAGAGGTTGTGAGGTTGGGTTTGAGATAGATGGTTTACCTTGGACGACGTTGACAACTTCATTGTCGCCTTCGAGAATGTTGACTAGCTCGGATGTTTTCTTGTCCCAAATGAATAGATGCCCGCCGTCACTTCCACTTACGACGTACTCGTCCTGCAAGCCGAAGAAATTTGCATCTTTGACCGTCTTAACATTGCAATGACCGGTGTACTTTCGAGTGTGAGAGTAACAAGGCACATTTTTCTCCACCTTCTCCCGTAACTTGCCTCTATCAGAAGCGGATTGAAACATAAAATGTCGTTCTTCGGCCGTAATTTCACCGTCATCATCATCATCCGCATCGCTGTCGTCACCCTCCTCATTATTTTCGTCATCATAATCATCCTCATCTTCTGCAGCCATATGTTCTGCAATCTCGTCGTGTAAGTCGTCCATAAGAATGAACTCAGCATCCGATCCCGCGTCTTCAATATCAATATCAGAATCCTCGTGATGGGCTGATGGACTATGAGCTTCATCCATGGCCGAATCCGCGACAGTATGGTGAGTCTCAGCTGCCTTGCCAGTGTCTGGGTCACGAGCACGACCGGGCCGTTGAAGAAGACTAACTTCATCCACCAGGTCTTCCTCCTCGTTTGAACCTATATCCTCTTGCGCCTTACCTTCTTCCACCTGAATATTGCCCAGGCCACCAAAAGCAGTATCAACGAATTGGAAATTTACACCCTCTCCACCGTTCATCAGAAGTCCCCTCCCCACCTTGAAGCCCCAGTACCTACGAGCTGTCTCCTTGTCCTGCGCAATTTGTCTTGGTTCGTCTCCCTCGCTTCCTGAGCTAGCCACAAGAGCTCTAGATAGGTCTTGTAGAAGCATTTTGACGGCGCTAGCAAAGGCAACTACTGCAGCAGTCTCGGTTTCAAAAATCTTTCGGTTCTCATCTTTTAAAAATCTCGACGCGTCGACGTCATATATTGCGTCGTTTCGAGCGAGGTTAAGTAGATACGGAATGATATAATCATCGATTGCGGAGAGCTCAGCGTCATCCGGAACAGGGAATCTTGGGCTGTCCCTTCGCTGGTTAGGAGGTCTTTGAAAGCCCCGTAGTAAGGCCTGAGGTCCCCCTTCAAGCCATAGTATAATGGCTCTGAGGAAGTCGTAGTAGAACATTTCCCTACCGGGAGGTTCAGAGCCTTCATCTGGCGCAGGCACAATCTCCTGGAATAAATCTAGAGCTGGACTTGGGATACGACTGGCGGTTTGGATCTTGCCACCAAGCATCCGAGCCAGTGTACCGGCAGCTTGCACAAAACGGCGTGACGAACTTCGATTGCGACGTAAGGTCTGTTGAAGCATGACATCTTCTGGAAGAGGGTCGACTGGATATCTCCATGATCGTATGATTTCATCCATTTCGGATATACAGGTAGCGGCAAGGCCAAGCGCAGCTGTGAACGTTGGTATATGATGCGATAGATCCGAGCTCTGACTCGTTGTTTCCAGCGAGAATATCAACTTCCGTATCTTGACAAGGCTCTTAGCAATCTGAAGACTCCTCTTCTGGGCCTCGTTCAGAACAGATTCTCTTGCCTCTTCAACCATTGATGCTGGGAGAGTCGGTACGGCTTCGCCCATGGCTATGTCTTCAGTCTGTCCGTTCTCATACCTGACACGGAGTGCCAAATCACCATCATCTTCCGCACGTTCCTTCCCATGCCTTGGCTTTGAGCTCCTTCTCCCAGACGGAGTATACTCCTTCTTCCGCTTCCGCTTTCTATCCCCAGATTCCCTAACCTTACCTTTACCCCTTCCACTTATAAAACCCTCTCCAGTCCGCAAACCTTTGTCTCTCGCATCTGGAGACCTAACCAAGTCGAAGCTGTAGATGTGGTCTCCGGACCAACTGGCTATCATCTCGTTAGGATTGGCATCGCTAATTTTGCAAGCAGTAATATGCCCATTGTCCGTTCTCCGCATCTTTCTACGTCCCTCTGGCGCGAATTTGCGCACACACCGAGTCGCTTGGTTCATTGCGTCGTTCTCCTGTGATGACATACTGTACGCAGGAGAGGCTCTGCCAGGAATGCCATACTCGTCGTCAATGTTTCTGCCCAACATTCTCCGATCATGCAAGAAGCAATGAAGATGTGCACCGCCCAATGCAATATAATGAGGTTGGCTTGCCGAGCAGGATATGGTATTGAGGTCGAGGTTGTAACGCTTGTAGGATATCAATGGTGGAGGCACATTCGAGTTATCGTGATCTGCCCGAGGGGGAAAGAAGCCGCGTCCGGATTTGGGTGGAGGATACGCGGACGAAGGAAGCCGTAGATCGAATTGGCGTACCTATTCTATGCCTTAGCATGCGATTAATAGTATGAACCAGATTCTAACCTCGCCATCCTCAGAGCACGTCAAGAAGAGATTGGGAGATGACTCTGTCACAATTCTCTTCACCCGATCTGCATGTGATCTATAGACCCTGCAATTGGTGTTCCCGTCACTCAAGTACCTAACCCCTCTGTACATGTTCTGGAAGCGTTGCCCCCGTCCAGTCATAGCTATATGTGGACCCATAGTACTCTGAGCGGACTGACCGCTATATTCGATATCGAAGACTCGAACCTCAGCATCCCCAGCAGCCGTGACGAGTGTTCGATCGTTAGAGTGGGGCATGAATTTGACTGAGAATATATTGGCACTATGGCCCGTAGCAACTGTAGTTGTGAGTTGGAAGGGCGAAACCGAGTTCTCTGGCTGATATGTATGGATATTGAGATGCTGGTCGTCACTGCCTGAAGCTAGGAGTTTCCCTGATGTAGACCAGCTACAAAAGCCGTGTCAGTATTTCTGTAACTATAGCTAGACAGTAGCTCTTTGAGCAACCTGCCTCAAAGCGTTCACACATCCCGAATGACCCCCAAGCTCATTGACTATGTCCAATTCATCCACCCAGGTCCTGTCGCCGTATATTCCTTTGATGGCCGAGTACCTGGACGTGTTGCCCAACTCCCGGCGGAGCAAACGGTCATGCAAGGTGAGCTTCATTTTGCCGCTTCCCAAGCACCTGATATATAGCAAGAATGCTGTGCCCAGTCAATAAGATGCGGTAAGAAACGATCAATCCGGAGGTGGGGGGTTTCGTTCGATCATCACATGCAAGTCCTTTCATAAGCTGCTTATTGATGTTCGTGACTGTTCATGAGCATGGTCTTAGGACGTCTAACGGAGTTACTAATGTTGCTAATGTAGCTAGGGGGAACATGTACCCTCTACTTCATCCTTTGTTTGGGGAATTAAGTATCTCGGACGCAGCTTGAAGCCCGCCTCTATCGTCCGGAGAAACTTAATTCCGGAGGGCAGGTATTCAGGAGGCGACGATGCTGCAAAGGAGAGGAATGTACTCTATTGTCATTCAGTCATTATATCGTGACTCAGGTATCTATCCAAGGAAAGCCATAAATATTCAGAAGTCGGGAACAAAGACTCCCGGACCATGTGAATATTGACGCTCATGCCCGCTCCATCTATGCCTCTCCCTCAAATCTCCATAGTAATCTTACCTTGCTCATCCATATCCTTGTCCCATTAGACGGTAACATAGAAGTAGGGGAAGGTCGCAAAAGTGAATGCTGTGCTCTGTTTTACCCTCATAGGCACAAAGGAACGAGGCAGCAAATTACTCCTATTGCGCAACTTTATTAGATCGCTGATCCGATCTTGCTTTCACTTTATCTAGCCGTAGTCAATAACTCCCAGCTTTGAGCGAACTCGAACCGTGCTCTGTGTCGAACGTGTGGTCCCAACGTGAGGAGCCGTTGTCAATCGTGCGAGGTCTTCGAGAAAGTTGGCGAGGACATCAACATTATTCGTCGTCATCCTTGCCAACTGTGTCCTCTCGCCACATCTGGGACGCGTGGATTATCTACCACGACTGCCGAAGCCTGCAAATGGCGTTCCAAATTCCTGCCAATCCCTTCTAGTTTTTCGAGGTACTTAGATAGCTCAATGTGTTCCTGGCGCACCTTGTCCAAGGTGTTTTGCATGACCGTGTTGGCCTCCCTTAAAACTTGGACCTCCGCCTCTAGATCATTTGATGTGCCGCTGACATGGGTTGCGATTGGGCCTGTCGTACTCCCCTCCGCACCCTGTATTTGCATCTGTGCCGCGCTACCGAAATTCTTGCGCAGCGAGCGCACTTCTGCTCGTAGATGTGTAATAGTCTGCAGCATAGCTTGTCTTTCGTGTTCCCACTTTTCGTAATCAAGCTTACGTTGTTGAGAATCGGACATGGCCTGAGTTTGCAATCTAGTCGAGTATTCTAGAATTTGCGAATATTGAGCATCTTTGGCATATGCGTGTTGTTGAGACTGCTCCGCGTTACCTTGAAGCTCCTCAGCCTCCGCTTCCAGTATCTCGATCTTGGCTTTCATGCGTTGCCGTTCCTTGGATAGCTTTGCTACCTCCGCGCTAGAAGCCTGTAATGTCGCATCAAGTTCTGCTATCCGCGCCTGAGCTTGTGAATAGGCGGAAATAAGATCTGCGTTCTCGCGTTGCAGACTTTGAAGGTTGGTATCGTCGAACCATGTCTCTGGCTGGGACATGTCACTGTGCGATGTGAATGAGGCTGACTTCGGGGGTGACAAAGTCAAGGGCGGTAGTGTGAATACCGTGGACCTCTCTGTCGAAGAATACGGTAGCGCACGCCTCGGATGAGGTGCTTGCAATGGCGCAGATACCTGCGTCAAGACAGCTTCGAATGAGACCTGAGTTTGCATTGGGGGCAGCGGAGCCGCATCAGAAGGTTTCGAGAGGTGAGGATCATAAGCGAGGTGAGAGATCGCTGACTGCGTTGAGGTTTCCGAATTCCGTACATGTCGAGCAAAGACAGCCGGCCGTACCCCAAGTTGACCTTCGTCTCCAGGTTCTGTTCTGTTTTTTGAGCCTGATGACATTCGGTCGTGTTGGTACATCTTTTCCACGAGCTTTTGGGTTAAACATCTGGCACCCCAAAAAAGCCTGGTCGGATAGGGCTGGATGAGAGGAACTTTTAACGATTCCAATAATAAGTCTTAATATGGATGTGTACGATTAACATCCAGCCTTACCACCGGAAGCCTGCTCCTACTGTATCGAATGCTGACCGTCGTAACGAGACTCCCAATGGCAGAGGACGATTGTGCGATTCAGAAATCATGCAAAAATTTACGCTCTCAAAAAGCAGCTTGAGAGAGTCGGATGTTGGGCCTTTATCTGCGTGAGTCCATAGTGTGGATAAATGCATCACAATCATTGCTAAACGCCTCTCCAAGCGCTTGTGCATGGTGCTCGAATTACATGGCAATTGCGAATTGGAATGTTGCCCCTCCTCATTATCTTTCAGATTGAACTAGCCTTCATATTTCTCCCCGGACATGGCGATGCTCACTGAGGGGCTAAAGTCTCGGAGTCTTCCTAGCATTTAATCCTCTAGCAGATACGACAGCGATGAGTTCACTAGAAGGGGCCAGAAGCTTGAAAGGGGCTAGTGCACTGCGAGAAGCGTCTGCGGATTTCTGGCTTATTCAGCTCGAGTTTATAGTGCTGACTCAACACCCTAGTGTTTGGGAGTAATGCCAACCCCAACTTATTGCATAGCGGCAAAGCTCATCATGTGGGGGCGAATGTAATCCTGCCAGCTGGTAAGAGCCCGCACAACATACGCGCTCACCCGTCAGATGATTTGACTGGCTTGCTAAGTGGCCTGACTATCACTCATCGCTTTGAGTAGTGGAGCCTGAGCGGGTAAAACACGAATGCATACCGGATGATCAGGCTACCTTTGCATCTGGAGTGAGGCTTGGTCAGGAAAAAACAAAGCAGGGGCCAAAACGGTGATCTCTTGGCGCCGATAACTTTAGGCTACTGCATGTGGAGACAGCTTTGGCTGGACATGCGGTCAGCAATGGGCCGATAGTGGCTTCCCAACTCAGGTGGTCATTGGACTTACGAGACAACGCCGTCTCACCCGAGTGCAGTACGGGGTTGTTTCAACTTCTTTCCCAGAGTAATACAAATATTTGGCACCAGGGTGGCCTGTTGATAATTCGATGATATGTGGCTCTCAGCGCTAGACCTTTGGCTGCGTAGAGGCGAAAGAACCGATATCCTCGCTGACGTTAGACGCCAGATTGTGAATAGTTCTCTCCACCCAACATGTCTCTTGAACAATAATCTCATTCTCGATCCACTGAATTACATCGAGCTCTTCAAGCATACTGACAATAAGCCTGCTGTACAGTGAGAGAATTCGCCCCAGGCTCGAAGAATCATGAAGGTTTCCAAAACCTTTGAGATCGCGCAGGCAGTAAGTCAACTCCCTCTCTAGCACCATGGCTTCCGCCTTCCATCCATCGCCGAGCCCTTCATTGAAACCTAGGTCCTTTCCGGTCTTTGCAGCCTTGACATCTCTCTTGCCGCGAATATCGAGAGCTTGAGTAAACCAGGACTCGAAGATTTCGAGAATTCGGGTATACTTCCCTTCTGCATCTATGAGATTGCCAACGTCCGAGATGTTGCGCGAGAGGAGCTGTAATTTTTCGGCGATTTGCGTACTAGTCTTACCTTGAGACCAGCTGACTAATCCCAATTGATTGATTAGTATTTGCTGTTGGTGTGCAATGTCCTTTAAATCAACATGCCGCTCATGAAGAGCACTGAAACGTTGCTGAAATGAATCCTTAGCACTTCCTTCCCATTGCTTCTGTACCGTAGCGGCGGAACGATGAAGAAGATGCAGCTGAGCAAGTTCCATTTGCACATGCAAAATATCAGCTGAAGATATTTTGTCCATACCCAGTGGCTGAGTGGACGGCGACGTCGGCCGTGATTTGTCTTTCTTTGGTGTAAAACGCTGTTGCATAGCGGAGAACGTAGGTTTCTGATTGTTCATGAAGGATTGCCTTAGAGAAGGTGTTCTAATCGACCCCAGCCTAGGTGTGGCTTTTGGTTCTAACTGCTGACTGACAGAACGGCCGTGGAACGGAGCTTTGCCAGTGGTCCGAACATTCGAACTACCGGAGGTAACCCTTGTTGGGGCAGGAGTTGCGAAGGTCCCATGACTTGGTGGTCTCCCAGCACTTGGCTTGCGCGTTGTTGATTGACTAGCTTGAGCTTTATCCCTTTGCTCTCTTGTGGATTCTCGTACTGAACGAGAGCGTCCAACCTTCGCTGACTGATGAGTCTTCGCGGCGTCGTTATTCGCCTCATACGGCGTCGGAGACTCAGACTTTGCGAGTGTAGAAGGTTGTTGTCCGCTTCCAATACTTTTTTTCTCGGTGAGACTGGCTAAAGGCGTCATGCCTGGCTTCGACGCCGCTTTCTGAGGTAGCATACTCCTCCGACGAGAACGTCCCTCGGTTCGTCCATCTGCTGTGTTCATGCTTCGTTGATCTCGATGTCTCGATTACCACTTGACACGGAATAGGGTCAAGGATTGTAGTAGAAGAGGAATTAGGAACGTTCGCTGTTGATATTTAATCCGCGTTTAGAAGAAGGTACGTCTGTAACCAGATTGGACACTCAATTCGTAGCTTCCCGCTAGACATTGCCCTCGTACTCTGTTTAGTCGGAATGATCCGCGGACAGTGCTTTTCAATGCGGAATAATATGTAAGGAACATAGAAAGTTGCTGAACCAATTAGGTTTGCAGGCTTAGGATCATTTATCTGATTGGTTGGTGGGGAGACGCGGCCTTGCTTACGCAGTGTGAGTGGTCAAAGATTCTCGAAATCATGTGATACATCCACACGCAGAGGGCTTTCAGTATGCATTTTCATCTGATATTTGGAAATTGATTTGATTTGTGTATCTATAATAGCTAATGGAATATCCCTGAATAGTCCACACCTCTTCAATAACGGCCGCTTTCCCGTGGAGTGTCCAGCTGACAGCGCTCAGCGCCTCGACAACCACCTGCTTCGTAAATGGACCTCCTATTCCCCCAACCCCTCCCTTGAC
Source organism: Cladonia metacorallifera KoLRI002260 (assembly GCA_000482085.2). NCBI lineage: Eukaryota > Fungi > Ascomycota > Lecanoromycetes > Lecanorales > Cladoniaceae > Cladonia > Cladonia metacorallifera. The sequence goes on from KI911126.1 coordinate 1,615,655, forward strand.
CCTTGGTGTCTCTGTATCTGGGCTCCAGCCATCTCTTCACATGAGGTACGAAACCCCAGAATTTGTAGGAACTGGAATGATGGAAGTTGTAAGGAGAACTAGACGAAGGGGGCCAGGATGGACATGACCGCGGAAGATCTGACCAGGTCTGTATATATCGTATACGGTGTAGATCGGATCGATAGATAGGAAGAGCTGATGCCTTTGGCCGTAGCCTGAGCGGGTATCATAGTCGTGGGTGCGTCATGAGGTCATGAGAGGAAGGCCGTGTAATTGAAATATTTGGTAGAATAGAGCGAATAGTTGCATTGTAGGGCAAGAATCTTCACACTTTGTAGCCCACCATGGCGGCGCATCTATTGCAATAGTAGGAATTGATGCCAATCTTGATGCCACCCGCGGTAGGCATATTGGAATCGAGGCTGACCGATCGATGGCATCGGGAGCATACTTGAGGAGCCATTGGTGCCGAGGACGCTGAGTCTAATGATGAGCGTGAAGAAGAGGAAGCGGCGGAGGCTATCGAACCGTTCGAGCTGGCCGAACTGGTCCGGCGAGTATCTTGGGCCGGCTGCGACCCGGGTCTCCTAGGTCCGGGGTGAGCTGCGCGAGTTTGTAGTTGAAGGAGGCTGGAGGCAGACATGGTGATTGGGAGATGACGGTTGTGATAAGCGGTAGGAAGTTGGTTTTTGGTGGGAGTTGCAGGGCCTGTTGAGTGGTGGAAGTGTGTAAAGGCGTGGATGATGTAAGTGTATGGAGGTGTAGGTTGATGGTCCTGGTTCGAAGTGGCTGGTGCAGTAGTAGACTTTCGTTCGTAGTTGGTGGTGTGGAGTTTCGGAGAGGGACGGATGGGAGGACTGTTGATAGTTTATAAGTTCTTTGGACAAGTGCTTGACTTACGAAACACCGTGGGGGAATGAGAGGGGGTTTAGATGATCCATCATCGGCGATCTGTAGGTGCAGGTGTTAAAGGTTGTGCATCACGTCAGGCCGAACAGCCGCATTAGATCGTGCCGGAATTTTTCGATCCCTCGATCACACAGGGAAGAGCGGAAGCTTATCTGCCCCTCCTCCAATGATTCCACTCATCCTGCGTTCAGACGGGATGAGATAAGCGAGCCAGCTTGCTGTAGTGTACTTTAGTAGACCCGGGTGTAGTGGTGTTGGTGGGAGTCGCACAAGTCCATCACGACAGTATGCACTTCCTTCCTCCCTTTTCAATCTCCGATCCGGAGAGATTACCTGCTCCTCTACACGCGTGCCGGAGGATAAGCCTGCCTGCCCCTTTCTGGGCCATATTCTGCTGCTCTGCTGCTCTATCTGGGCATCCCTGTATCACATGCAAAACCTGCTGCCTACTGCTTGGATCGCTGCACTATATTCCGCCTAATACTTGAAGTAGTGCCTTGCGCTTTGGAGCTTTCCGTCTTGCATAATATTGGAAGTTCTTGATATGATGGCGCACAAAGATGCAGCGGTAAAGGCGTAGGCAGGCCCAGAACTACTGATTCTGACTTTGAAGCCCAACCCAGCCAAAGCGCCCAAATCACCCAAGTCAGAAATGCGACAATTTCCTCCACCCTCATTTGGCAATGGCCAGGCTCCTTCTTCAATGCGTCTGTCCAATAATTATACTTGCGCAGCGCCCAGAAACGCCCAAACTGCCCAATTTCGCTCCCGTGATCCGACAGAACAAACCACATCATCAACTTGACGTGATACTGGCCGGATCGTACAGCGGATACGATGGACTAAGCATGACGTGGTCCTGACAAGAGCACCGCTACGGAGTCCGACGTAAAACGACTGCACAAGTAGTGCTGTACTCATAGACGGCATTCTCCACTTTAAGAAGCTGTCATTCCAAGTTTCACTGTCATTATTTAGTAACATGCGTTCGTGACCGTCTTTGCAGGACAGATCGGCAAGAAAATCTTAGGGAACAGCCGAACGTCCGCATTATCATGGTATGTTCCTGAGAATCAAAAGAGCTCAGTAGCTTAACAGCACATACCGGTTGCAAAGGATGACACCTCGGTCCGATCATATAGACTTCCGATGTGTGTGCGCAATCACTACCTTACTACTACCGCCCTACTCCTAGTCGTCGCAACACTTTTGAAGTGACTAATCAGGTAGGTACCAATAGGAGCTTTCATAATAAGTTACTGGTGTGGAAAGCAATCTGATCGCCCTGCCCTGCATATGCAGAAAATGCGGCGCCGGCGGCCTGGGGCAGTGCTGCCAGTGTGACCAAATGAAAAGGCGCCGTAGAGTAGGCTTGCTTTGAAGCCCGCAGCATAATACTATTACCGTGTACGTACACCGTAGGATTCAATCCTGCGGGGTGTCATAGCTCTGGAAATAGCCCCATACGAAAGCCCACCCGATCCCACCAACGGACCACTGGCATTTATGTCGTCATCCCGGATCGTCACTTTGGCATTGGTCGAGATATATATATATTTCTTCTGTTCGACATGGCTTGCATGAAAAGGCGTCGTCGTCCTGACCTTACGCGAGTTGTTAGGGGAAATGTCTAGCAGTGGCGGGGCACCGTTGTGTGTCAGATGTTGCTGGCACGAAAATCCCACCCAACTAATCAAGACCGACATCTTCCTTCTACACCAGTACCACACATGCATGCAAAGACACCGTAAGGTAGTCCTGCGTGACCGTGCGCGGTTTCTGCAACGGGTAGCTGCGGGATGCTGGTTCAATCGTTAGCTGCATACACATACACCTCCACCATCCGTCTTGATATCTCCCCACGCTGTGGGGGAGGTTTAGATTCCAGGTCTAGCAATTACAACTTAGCGACCGCCATTTCGCTGTCGCCAAATACTATCCTTCGGTCTAAGCCTACCTCTTCCGTCCATGTCAGTTGGCCCTCCCGCTTTACGTCTCCCTTCTTAGAGACCCATCTCAGCGCCACAGCGCTAGACACGTCGTCTGCGTCCCTTATAGCGTCTTCCACAAGCAAGATAGCACTAACCAACCATCCTAAATCCTCCATAACGTCCCTCCCCCGAACCAATAATTCTTCGGCATCCTTTCCTCTGACCTCAGTAGTCCATCTTCTCCACAGTTGAGAAACGGTGTCGCAGCAAGCCTCACTTGCGAAACTCTTCGCTATACCCCATTTGTCAATAAACGTATCAACCCATTGGCCCAATGCAACCATGACGTCTTGACCTTCTTTCCCTTTCAGGACACGGATAGTATCATCAGCCATGACATCTGTAGTGCCCTCCCAGATACTTAAAACGTTTGCGTCGCGATATAGACGCGCTATATTAGTGCCAATGTCGAAAGGAGAGGATGAATCCAGATAGCCAACGCCACCCAGTGACTCCATACATTCTGCCAAGCCTGCGATGGCAGCTTTCGCAGTCAAGGCCTTCAGAACGGGTGTAAGGACTCTCAGCAGTAAGACTACTGCAGGACCACTAGGCACCAAATGAGCTGCGGAGGAACCGGTTATTTGGCTATTCTGGCATGATTTTGGCGAGGCTTGCTCAGACACACCCAGCAGCGCAACGACAAAGAACGTCATCAGCGTATACGCCCTGTACTCCACATGCTCCTTAGCCATCGTTCTGACATGTGGTTGCAAGTCCACCAGAGTTCTACCACGCACAGAGCGCACACGTGCAAACGCTCGGCTTATAGCTAGGCCTCTGCCCCAGAGCCCACAGGCTGTGACCGCGTTATGTATGCGCGTAATATTGAGGATCGTGCTGATCTCTTTGACACCTTGCGTAGGATTTCCAAGCATATAAGCCCGAGTATTTGTAAGAGAAAGCTCGGCAGTGGGAAGGGGCCGGGTGCCAAGTTTCGATTTCAGGCGTTGTATCATTATGCCATTGAGCTTTGTGGTGACGAGGGAAGAATCTTCGGCTTCCAATTTCCCAGATACTGTCCTCTGTGTAGGGGCATAGAAAGCCGAAATCCCACCCTCTGGAGTTTTTGCCAGTAGGATCGCCATATTTGCATCGGTAGCGCTAGAGAACCACTTGAAACCATTGATCAGCCATGGGCCCAGAGGCGCACCGTCTGCATCTGTTTTTGTGACCTTGGACTTGGAGCCGCGAGCATAGGTCGCTAAAGTTTCTGTATTGCGAACGTCGCTCCCGCCTACACGCTCGGTCATCCACTGTCCTGATGTCCAGGCTTTCGAAGGATCTCTGGAAATAAGGCGGTCGTATGCTGCTCGGAAGACCTCTTTGTCTGGAGAGAGTGAAGTATCAAAGACGGTATGTCGCGACAGCAACCTTGCAGCTCCATCTGTCATTGCACTCGGACATGTCACATAGGCACATGAGCCTGTCCAAATATGGTACTTCAAGAATTGGTATAGCCGACTGTATTCGTTATATCTGTTCTCGTACGCAATAGCCACGATTCCTTCAGAGATGCCCAAAGCCTGTAAGTTGCGCCATCCTTCGCTTGTAACAAGCCGATCTTGCCGTTGGCCCCAGATATCCCATGCTTCTAACCTTGGCGGGTGAGCTTCGGCATCGGCAGTCCAATCGAGGACCTTTTGTTCGAGAACCGTGGTGCCAAATGTGGAAAGATCATTGCTTATGGAGGATTTAACGTCGTTAGGAAGGAACACTGTCCGTCAGAGGCAATTGTGAGTTAGAAGCTCTCCCCACGCGAATCAGCACTTACGTGAGAATGCTCTTTGAAGTGCTGCATCTTCAAAGAATTGGTTTCGAAGCTTCGGTGGACTTTGGAAGAAGCCTGCTGTCGAGCTTGATGGTGAAGTGATACGGGCGATAGGCAAGTCCCTAGTCGTCTGCACGCCAGATGTCTGCTGTCTCACTTTCGCCATCACCTGGGAATGGAAGAATCGATGACATGTTTTTGACTAGCGTATTGATGTACGAGCCCTTTAACCTCGTTGTCCGTTCTAGCTATGTACCTAGGTACCTTAGGTTTGCTGAGGGGAACTCTTGGCATCGGTGATGACTAAGCCGGCCTCCTCTTGCCATGCCGGTACCAACAACTGCTCACAGGCACCTGTATCCCCAGCCCAATCCGAAAGCTCAAACTCTTACAATATGAAATCAGCATTATCGAGGAGTACCGTGGTGCTATCGACCAGTCGTGGATTTTAACAGCCTTTGGACACAGGACTCGCCCAGTCGAAGCTCCATCACCCACACACATCGTTTGGATGTGGCTGGGGAATTTGGCTGGGCGGCGCAGTTTGGTCTCTTCGGAAGGTTGTTGGCCTTCCTGTATCTATATCGAGGCTATTCCTACATGGATCTAAGGAAGTAGTAGAAGATGGAAAGAATTTCATACCAAGGTGAGGGAGCACCTAAATTCCTGGAAGATGGATCACTTCACATTGTCCTGCCATGCCAGGCATTTGTCTAGTCCACGATTCATGATACGTTCTAGACTCGTCCCTCGCTGGCTGGCTAGTGGTTGGTTGGGTGATCGCTGTTGTTCGTGGACGCAAGGCTTCAGTGCACAAGTGACTCCCATTCACGTGGAAGGCAGCTTCCCAATGCATACCAACCTCGTATGCTTCCAGTTTTCATGCATGCTGATGGCTTGCCGGTCTGGCATCTTTACGCTTATTGGTGCTTCCTCCATTCCGAGTTTCGCCTTGACACGATTATCCTACAGCCTCTGTGTGGACTTACCATCGAGCGCCCAACGATGTTGTGCGTGGTGCGCCATATGTTATCAAATGCAGACGCTATTACGCTATTGTCTGTGAGAAATCTCAAATAAGGGAACGACTTCGTTACCTAGGGGTGCTTAAATCAGACAGGCTGGGACTAGAGTGCTAAGAGAATGGGGCAATAGTCATACACACAGAGCTGACACCTGATACGTTATAATTGATAATACCTTTAAAAATCGTAGGTTTAAATGTTCCTAATACTGAATCATAAAACTTTAGCATTTAACAAGTGTTTAATGATAGGTATATCCTACTCGGATTTGTCTTTATAAATATCAAATCTAACTTAAACAGCTAATGTATATGCATCGTTTATGTTCTGTTCTCTTGAAGAACATCTCAAATATAGGCTAGGTCTACACAAATATCTGAACGTACATCGATTTCAAACCAATTGTGGGGTAGCTGTTCTGGTCGACAAGTACATGCTATCCAGGCCATGTTTGGTGTTTATGGTAAACATACGGACGTATCAGTGCAATAACACCATCTGAACCACTGTGTCCCCGAGATATATATTCTCGCCTCTTCAGTCACCAGACATTCAAGTTCAAACACGTCAACAACACCATTCGCGCCTACGCAGGATTATTCTGGCCTACCTCCTCCTTCGAGGATCGCCTCTTCAATTACAACTTCTCGGTCAACATGCAAGATATTGTTCCAACATCTACTCCTCAATGTGATGTGGATCCCGCAGGTGATTTGACCTTGCTCGTTGGCCAAGGAAAAGATCAGAGGCCTATCCGAGTCTCCTACAAAGTGTTGAGTCTCGCCTCTCCAGTTTTCGCTACAATGTTCGGACCACGCTACTTAGAAGGCCAAATTCTCTCAAAGCAAGCAAGATTCTCAATTCCTTCTTTTCCGCTTCCAGAGGAAGATCCTGAAGCGATGACATGGTTCTGCCGCGCAGTCCACCTACAGTTGAATGAGGACATAACGGAAATGAAAGTCGACCTCGTCCTTAAGGTAGCTGCTCTGTGTGATAAATACGATGCGTCCATAGCGCTCAGTGGATGGAGCCGTCTTTTGATGAAGAGCATTTCAGTGTCTCTGTTGCATTTTTACAACCTTCCATCCCGACAAACCTCCACTATGATGGATCTCGCGTCATACGCCCTTTACACTTCGTATGCCTTTAAAAATCATCGGACTTTCTGGTTGGCGACGAGGAATATTGTTCATCATAGTTCGCCGAAAGATATGTTCGCTCAAATGAAAAAGTATCAAGATTCCGTGCTTCCGAATCGATTGTTTGGTGAATACTTCGTCTGAATTAGAGCGTAGGAAGACGAACAAGCTAATTGGTTCTAGATTCTATTGCAACCTCATGCCGCACAACCCTCGTCACCTTCCACCGCGCCATCGAAGAAGTCATAAAACCTTACACCAGTCATCAATGTCCTCCGGACCACCGCGACCATCGCGAAACATGCGGCGCTCTGACTGTAATCGGGCACTTCTTCCAGGAGCTAAGCCGTCTTGGTCTCTGGCCTATATCGAAGCTTGAACGACTAGAGGCTGGAAGCCTTTTTCAGCTCAAAGAGAAAATTGCCCAATTCGAACCTTGCAGCATGAGTACCTTGAAGACCTCGGAGAACGCGTGTCTCATTCCCACTATCGATATCAAGAAAGCCTTGCTCCTGGCTGCGGAGGAGATACATCGCAATCAGAAAGGGTTGTGTCTGAGATGTGTTTATGAAGGGAGGTTTATGGTGAACGGTAATTGCATGGCCGAGTCTCATGACTCCTGCAAAGGGAAGAACTGATAGCCTACAGAATTATAATGTGGGTAGATCGCTGAGATGTAGGATATCTTCCCGTTCTGGGCACCACTGCTAATGTTTCTCTCCTTGCACGTCCTCCTGGTATGGACTTATTGCCTTTGCATCAAGAAAGTTGAATCAATATCCAAGATCAACATAGTGCCAGACTCGTTAGTCAGCTATTCTATCATAAAGAAGTGTATATCTGCAAAAGAGAATGGCCGTATAGGCGGGATCATTTCAAAAAATGTAGCCAAACAGAGGGAGCCCACCGCCGAATATCCACCGAAAAAATGCCAAACGCGCAAAACACAGACCACGAACTAAGATGCTTATCCTTAATTGATAGCTACCACATGGGGCATTGAGCTGCCATGCTAACTAAGTCATCGCTAGGTAACGCCATGTGGAACATAAGCTGGCTAAGCTTGCATACCGAGAAAATATCTGTTGAACAAAGGTATTAACTCACAAGATGGCCCAGAACTATCAAGATACAACTGACTAGCAAGCCGATCAATATATCATATAAGTGTTGAGACGTGAGTAGATCGCACACTGATTGCTAATTAATTGTGTTGAGGCAAATCTACTCAAGAAACACCAGGACCCACTTCCGCGCGGCTTCCAAAACCTTCCGCCACCAAAATCGGCACTGATGAGGAGGACAACTTCCTATCAGTCCCAGCTGGACCGATAAGCGATGTCCAAAGGATAGAGTGAAAGAAACCTCAAACAAGTTAGTGCACTTTGGGTGGCGATATTTCTTCAACACCCAATTTCAATTTCGGTTTGTGCCTGTGGCTTGGGTGTATAACAGAGATTAGTACACTCGGACGTGAATATGTGTTGACTTTCTGACAGAGTTGGTTCCATAAATAGTGATTTCGAACTTCGATGCTCTATTGAGTATGTCTGTCTTATTTTTTCGGCGTTTATTACATCTCAAAGGCTGCATCCTCTCAGACGCATTTGACAAGGGCAGCTAAATATTTGAATTATTTGAGCTAGCTTATATTTCGTTTCCACAAGTGGTCCACAAGTGGTCATCAATCATGGTTATTGGGCCAAGAACATTCATTCCTTTTAATCTTGTTGCTAGCGACATGCACAGCAGCTATCATTTCCCAGACTGCTTTCCACGAAACAGGATATCTTCTCAATCATGAGCTGTAGCTAAACTACACATAACATAACCAAACCAAATCAACGCCAACGCTAGCATGTGCGAGATCCCCTACTCAAATCCATCTCATCTCCCCTATAACTAAGATATCTCACTCAAACTCAACCCTCTTATTATCACCCGCCTTAGCTTGCGCCCTCTGCGCTCTCCTCCTCCGTCTATTATTCGCGTAATCAGCACTCGCCTCCGTCGTATTCCCATCATACGTCCCCGGACTACCAACGCTAGTCGGCGCTCCCAGTGGCGGTCCCACCGAGCTCCCAGGTATAGGTGGGGGCGCCGGCACGTTGGGAGGAAGATTTGGGTTCGATTGAGCCTGGGCTTGTTGCCTTGCAGCGGCCAACCTCTCGCTCTCTATCCTCATGGCTTCAGCCTGTTGTCTTTCTTGGGTTTGTCTGCGGCGAAAGCGTTCTGTGGTTCCATCTGTACCGCTCAATGTGCTGACGCTATCGGCCGGTTGTCGGCCTGCTCGCTCTCTCGATGCTCGCCGTGCTTCTCGTTCGGCGGCTGCTTCTGCTTCAGGCAAGCGTCGTAGGGTAACGTGGCGGCCGTCGCCATGCATTTGCATTTTGACTTTGACACTGACAGGTGGTGACGGCATGCCCTCCTCGCCAGCACTGGCAGAGGCGCGACGTTCTTGCATGTCTCGTCGCCTGGATCCTGCTTCAGCTGCTGCGAGACCTGCTGCCACGCCTACGGCTCCGGCTGCTGCTGCGTCACGACCTGCGTGATGACGCCAATGGTTCCGCCCGTCAGATCCGATGTAGACTTCCGACCCGGATGAATCGGGATGGAACAGACCTCCATGTCGATCAGGAGGTATTTCTGGCATTGCAACCTCGGGTTGTCGAGGTATACCACCCAGTGGAAGCTCTTCTAAAGTAGTCCGACTACGGCCATGACCAGGCACTGGCGGAGGTGCCAGGCCTCCTGGGTAAGCTCCAGCTGGAATTGGTGGAATGTTATTGACATGTTGAGGATGGCCGCCGATTGAGCTCGAGTCTGTGGTCAATGTTGATTCACCAGGAGGATGCCTTCGTGGAGGTCGACCATCGCCAGTAAGATGATTGCCATTGACTCGACTTACTTGCTCATCTTCGATCCTTTGCTCATTGGTACGCCCACGCCGTCTATTCCAGATGTTGCGTGCCAAGCCAAAAGCACCGAGCGTCGCGAGCCCGTCGCGGATGCCATGACCCGAGCGGCGTTGGTGACTGGCGCTCTCATAAGTTGACTGGGTGAGCGAGCTTGGTGGACGTTCAGGAGGTCGCTGTCCAGGTGGTGGCAAAGGTTGATTGAGAGGATGTTGATTAATCGGCAGAGGTTGATTCAGAGGAATTGGGCCCCCAGGAGGTGGCCGACCACCTTCGCCCATGTATCTACCATCATTGATTGGGGCAGCTCCCCCAACAGGGGGCCCATATTCCGATACGTCGCTGTCTCGATCTCGGTGCCGGCGATTGAGCAGCCATGTTACCAGTCCAGCAGCCCCCAGTGGCACGGCGATCTTATATAGCCTATCTTCCCATATCCCTCCTCGGTCACTGTAACGCTCATCTTCGGAGTACTTCTCACCATCAACGTAAGAACCTGAATGTCTTCGAGACCCAACAACTTCTGGACCATCATCTCGATTGTTAGATCTCCTCGACCTGAAGCGGTCTATAAGCGCATACAAGCCCGCACCCGCCAAAGCACCTTTGACTACGGTTCCCGTTGTCCAGTTGCTTCGCTTTTGACGTCTATCCTGTCGGCGATCGTCAACAACACTTCCTGAGCCGTAGCTGTAACGACTATCGTAGTCATTGTAGTCGCGCCTTTCCCTCAAATGCGTTAGAATGAAGTAGATTACGAGGAGAGTAAAAGCTGCCAGTGCGTATAGAATGAAAAGAGCCTTCGGAGATCCGTAAAGCGCAAGCCCCAAGGGAATTTGTGCCAGTCCTAGAAGTGCGATCGTGCGGCCAAGCCAGTGGTGGAACTGCGTCATCAGCCGCCAGCTCCTGAAATTATACAATAAAGAAACCTACCATAACTTTCAGAGGCTCATAAGTTTTCTTCTTATTCCTTTCCCTCCGATGGACCCACCAACCAAAAAAGAACTGAAAAAGAACCAGAACGAAGATAGTCAACCCGATACCGTGATGAGGGTTTGTCAAGCTTCTTGAGGGTCCCACGGCAGTCCACCCAAGGACGAATATCACCGTTGTAAGAAGTAGCGTCAATATTTGTAACCATATATGGTATCTCAAAGCCAATCTGGGATTCCGGCCGTAAAATCGGTTGATCATAATTGCGGAAGGTACGATGAGAAGGAAGGTGATTGCCGCAATGATTCCATGAGCCCGGATCAAAACGTGGTATTCAGGTTCTTCCCGGAAGCGATTACCCATGCCTGTCAATGTTAGAAACGTTTCCACGTGGAGATCGGAATGTACACATGACCTACCATTGTATTGGGTTGTGGCGAGGTTGAATCCTACTAGATTGGGGAGAAGGAAATCGTTGCGTGAAGCATCCCATGTGCCATCACCTACTGACATTGTATTCGAAGTGTATGAGCTGCTGCCCGGTGGCGACAGCTGTGGAGAGGGCGACATGGTACTTTGGGGAAATGAGCTGCTCCGGTCAAGTCTGGGAACATATAGAGACGTTCAAGTCTCCTCCCTCTATAAGACTACCATGCGACAGCTCAATTGGGGTGTTCTCTGGTATTGGTCCTTGGTAAAGCTGTGCTAAGAGCTAGATTGCGTACGCTTTCTGCTGACGGAACTCTTTTAGATGCTTGTTGATTCTGATGGTATAAACCGGGGATGCTTTTGCATTGGCGTTCAGATGGGATTCAACATTGCTGAATATTGATACAGTATCATCAGTTCCTCTTGACTATCATGACTGCATAGCCTTGAGTGATCTCGTGGAGGGTGGGACCAAGCTTGTCCTCGGTTGTTAGCGTCATACACAGTAATCGCTAGGGCAACGCTGCCAATCGGTTATCGATAACATCCCAGGATTACTATCCGCTAAAGTAGAACTATAAGGTAGTAGCGGGGTTGAGCTGAAAGCCAAGGCAGCAACATTCTGCTACCTCATACCTGAGATAAATCCCTCATCAACCAATATCATCATGTCTTCCTCTCTCGAGACAGATGCAAGAGATCGCGACACGACGCACCTCCTACTCGACTATCCAGAACAAAGTTCCACCCTGGACGCCTTGTCTCCAATGGACCACGACAAAGGCCTACCGCCCGCCTACACTCCGTCTGCATCTCATACTTCCGAGACGCCTCCTCCTGATCAGGGCTATGTCGCGCCTCCCAGGATGACCGCTCAGCGTCCACGTCCGGATGCTAACCGCAAGAACAATCCTGTTCCGTTCGCCGTCAATTGTTGCGGCCATCATGACACTTATTCCCACGCGTGCATAGTCACGAACTGTTGCGGAAGCTCGAGCCAGGTCACCAAGGCTTGTGTCGGGATCAACATGTGTGCGAGCGAGAGTCTGTTAGAAAAAGCATGTATTGGAGCCAATATGTGTGGGAGTCGCAATGAGCTGGACAAAGCTTGTCTCGGAGTCAACGTCTGCGCGAGCAGAAGTCTTCTATCAAGAGCTTGTTTGGGGATCGATTTATGTGGTAGTTGGAGTGCGCTGGGAAAGGCTTGCTGCGCTATTAGATGTTGTGCTCCCGAATTCGAGGAAGCAGAGAACATGCAGGGGGCATGAGTAGAATAATGCGCAGGTGCAAGGAGAGCGATTTTGATGGGGGTAATGTTCCCAGAAGGGGCCGGCACGACAGATCTCGAAGTGGCTGAAGATGAGACGATATTGTTTCTGTGCTTGCGTAATGCCGCATGAAGCACCATGGGTGATTCCTAATGGGGCGGAACTATCGATAGCGGAGTTTGAGTCGGGAGGACGACTTCGAGGAACATTATTTCAATTCGGAATTCCTATGTCTCTTCACTGGAGTTATGGACTGGTCATGGACAAGTGTAGTACAGGACCGGGACTGTTTAGTTTGGTGCTCAAAGCAAGCGGTTAGATACCATTTTCGTTCAATGAAATTTGTTTGAAAACGCTTCATGTTCATACTGAAGTCGATACACGATATTCGTCTGATCCCGGTAATGAGTGAAACACGCTCTGGTTATACGAAAATACATAATTCTCAGCCTAAGCGCCTTGTGGGAGACAATGACCTCCGCCAAATACAACTCCATGCGAATAATAAGGCATATCGATATGTGTACGTGGAGTTATAGATGTCACGTTTTTCAGGACAATATTACTAAAGGTTCAGTCGAAGTGGGCTTTTTATGATACACTTCTGATTTCGAGGCTGTCAGGTTGGATGGTGGCTGGTTGATTTTGGCCCCGCCCCCTGACAGCAACAGATTCAGGGTTCTCGTCTCTTGTTTCATTTCTATTTGGACAATGCATCGTCCAACCAACACTCACAAGAACAGAGAAACCTTTAATGTGACCGAAAGTCGGCTTAGTAGCCTTCGGAGGCATGTCGCGAGTGAGTCGAGGCTGTCTGCCTTGCCGGACTAGGAAAGTCAAGGTACCACCTGCGCTCACCCTGACTCCAATTCATCATACTCAGCGACCATTAGTGTGATGAAGGCCACCCATCATGTAAACGGTGTAATTTACGTGGTGAAATCTGTAGTGGCTACCGCGACGAATCGTCTCTTATCTTTCGAAATGAGAACGACAAGGCATCACGTATACATGTTCGCCGCCGAGCTTCTGCAGACAGCTTGACCAGATCGACTGCCTCAAGCCAAGGCTCTGCTAATTCGGGGACTTTACGTGTAGATTTGGGTCGAGACGATTCGTTAATACGTCGAATTGGGGAATCTACCAATTCTAAATCCCCGTATCCATGGGTCAAGAATATCCCTCAAGCCTCAGTGCCTTCCGAGGAGGAACAAGCTGTTTCCCAGTTTTTTGAGAGATATGTCATGTACCCCTGCAACCACGGTTCGTCACCTGGTTTTCTCGAACAGCTCCCAGGTTTGTTTGCAGAGGTAAAAAGTAAAGGAAGAGTGGCTCTACGCTGGGCTGTCCGTGCAGCTGCTTATGCTAGCCTTTCCAACGAACAAGACGATCCAAGTCTCGGCAATAATGCAATAAAATGCTATGGCCGAGCATTGTCCGCTCTTGCAGAGTCGTTGGCGGATATAAACGCTGCTCCTGATGACCATATCTTGATGACAGTCGTCGTACTGGATTTGTTCGAGGTTGGCTCACAGTTATTCCTTTGGCTCATATTCACTGATCGACATGCATAGGCTATTCATTTACCCGACGCAGTCTCGAAAGGATCTCATGCTGAAGGCATGGCCCAAATTCTTCGCCTTCGGGGACCAGATCAGATTTATGGAGCACGCGGATGGAGCCTTTTCCGGCTATCACACCATCGTTTGGTAGGGAAGTCCGATCTATATGCTTACAAATCAGCTAATCTTATTCTCGTCTTAGCAAAAAGAGGAACTGACATTCAGGCAAGAAAAGCAAGGAAATCTTGCCGTATCGGAAGTCTGGCTTGATTCTCTCAATGAGGAGCTTCCATACGTTCGTATCGAGCAGGACAACTTTCAGATCAAACAAACATGTTCTCGAGCCCGAGATCTGCTCAAGAGTCTTGACAATCCGGAGGGAAACGCACACCGAATACTAGACACGATAAAGGAGATGCATAAACTCGATCAAATAGCTACTACCTGGCGACAGGGTCCAGAATGGGCTTACAAGATAATTCACCGTTCTGAAATGGGGCCGGAACAGTCACAAGTCCCTGAATTTCCCGAATACGTCCAACTTCATCACGACGTTTGGATCGCCTATGAGTGGAATTACCATCGCACTGCTCGAATGATTATGCATGAGCACCTGTTGGAATGCCTTGGTAAACTCCGGAACTCGCAGTCCTGTATAGATCCACTTGATTTGGACTCTACAGAGCAAGCATCGCTGATCATAATCTGGTCTCTTGCGAATGAAATTCTTTCCACGGTCCCTCAGTCCCTTGGAGATATCGATCACCGAGGTAAACTCACTGAAAGCTTATCCAGAACACCGAAAGCAAGAGGCGTGGGAGCTTACTTTCTTCTCTGGCCAATGAAGATGATCAAGGCATTGAAACATCCCACAACGGAACAAAAACGAATCGCTCAGGTTGTTTTCGAACGCATCAGAGAATACACAGGCATGAAATCTACCTTAGGTGAAAGGAGCCATATCTGAAAAGGACTATGCATCACAGCAAGTGGAAAAAGCGCCAGGCAACGACCTTCATTCTAAATCCCAGATCTATAACCACAGACTCACTTCTTGAAAACCGTCTCCTCCAACACCTTTCCATCATCCGTCACAATCTTCTCACTTGCAACCATAACAACCAAAATCCGACAAACCTCTCCACTCCGATTTATCCATTCATGGTTCGCCCCCCTCTGCACCATAAACTCCCCCGCCCTCACAGTCTTCTCCTCCCCACCATCCAACCTCAGCACTATTTCTCCCGACATAACCGCCGCGTAATCACAGCTCAAAGTCCGGTGCATAGGAGCTCTACCACCAGGAGGGATATCGGTGGTGCAAAACAATACGCCAGAGGGTGGACAGCGAGGGAGAGTGTTGGCGAGGTCAGGGGGCATGTTCTTGTTGGAGACAGGGACGGAGAGGCGGGAATGAAAGCGCGAGAAGGAACTGCCGTGGGGACCGAAGGGTTGGAAGGGGGCTATTTGCGAGTCGGAGTGGAAGATGGAGGTGCCGTCTGCGGTGTGGCCTGTCACGACTAGGCGTGGGGGTGGGAGGGATGTTGTGCTTGCTGCCATTTTTCTTGTTGGGGTTGGGGTTGGGGGAGAGTTGGTACGAAGGGTAAAATTGATTGGAGAATATTTACTTTTATGCATGAAAATTGATCTTTCTTTTTGGGGAAACTCGATGCTCAGAGGAATGTTGTTGATAGAGAACCCAAGTGGGAGCAATGGCGAGCTTTATATATCCAAACACGCACACTAACAAAAGACCGACAATGCGAATTGATCATCTAAGCCACTTCCTTACCAAGCTCATGAAACATTCGAGATTTCAAATCATACGGCGTACAGTGCGGAATTGCTTCTTCCAACGCAGGTTATTGGACATTGCGGCGGAATTATGGGCATAATATTCACAATGCTTGTAGCCTCGAGTCGATTACTTCTTTGGGAAAGCGACCCGAAGCGATTTGGTTGGCTGAGCCCCCTCGGGGTGTTTCCGCTGTTGGTATTCCGTGTTTACTTAAGCTGGTGGGATGCTTCAGTACTGATCATGGATGATAAAACAATGCTAGACTCACTTTGGAGCAGGTATGATGTACTTCGAGGCCCAGGTGCAGTGCTAAGGGATTTTGCAGGGTCCGCTGCTTTCCATTCTTCCATATTGTTTTGTGCTCAGGATGAAAGTGTCTTCCAAACAATCATGCTTGGTAGAATCGTAAGTACCAATGGCTTATTGTATTGGAGGTGCTTAGGTAAGTTAAGTATTGTTGTTTTCGTCTTGAGAAGCGTGCTTGTCATGCGAGTCAACTCAAAGATGATTGCTTTTTCAATGAATGCATGCATACCCATATGCGATGGATATGCACGTTGAAGCATTTTAAGAACGTCTGGGCTGGGTCGCGGGCCAGCAGTGGGTGCAACACTCCCCCATTGGCGAAAGGCGCTTAAGGGTGCCTCCGGGCGGGCGATCACATCGATTGAGGCCTAAAGCCGGTGACTACTGCAAGTGCAAGGATGGTCAGCACACGAATCACCGCTCAAGGACAACCACAAACCACCACAGCGGCATTTTAGTCTCCCCCTCCTCCATGATTCCTCAGCGGCTACCATGCACCTCCAATCCAATATGACTGGTCGTCGCCGACGCACCTCTTTCATCCCAAAATCTTACCAGCGTCTACCTCCTACCCACTGTTCTCCTCATCCTTCTTCATACCTACAGCGACCCACGCCGTAACAATTGCGACAGGCCTTTCAGCAGTTGGAGCTTGGCGACCGCGCTGGAGAGCTGACCTTTTACTATCATACACATATTTGCCATCACAATGGGAATATTATCGTTGCTCGACACTGTTCCACGGAAATGGCGGACTCCAAAGCTTCTCCTCGCTATGTTCATCATTGAAATACCATTCTGTATTGCGGCTCTTGCTCTCTTTGGTATCTCTCAACCAGACCTATACCGCACGCAGTTCTGGCAATTCGGATCAGATATGGGATGGAACAGCAATCCCAATCAAATAATCTACGCCTATGCCAACTATAAACCCATAAACGCGCCTTTACCATGGAGCCAATTGTTCGTTCACTTGCCTACTCCATCATAAGATGCAAAGAATGACGAGCTGACCTACTGCAGCACCACAAATTTCAACGTGGTCATCGCCGTCCTCGCAGTGTTCATACTACTTTGCAAAGCGGTCATGTACATTACCGGTGTCTTCCATCCACTTGTCTCGATGGTTGCGCACAGTGGGCTTCTAGCAATCTGGGCCGTCGCCATTCACAATCAGGCTGGACCAGACATGAGTGATCCAGCACATCCACAACCTGGTGCGCCGTGGTACATCACCAAGCCCTGCAAAGCTCCGGTTCGTCCGGGCTTGATTGGTTACTGCAAGCAAGCCAAGGCCGCATTCGCAGTGACCATCATCCTAACGTAAGTACAACTCGCTACTCTTCTCTTTACGGCACCTTACTGAGCGCTCCACAGCACACTCTATTTTGCATACATAGTGGTTACCCTTATCACACTCTACCCTGACAGGTCCTTCCGAGCGGCCCGCAGCACCAAACTATCGGACAATGAAAGCCAGGCGCCATGGGAAATGATGCTCGCACCCCAAACGCCTGGCACTACTGGAGGTTTGAAGAGCCCAACTACACCGAGGACGATGGCATTCAATACGCTCTCGGGGCATGGAAAACCGCCTGTTCGCCAAGGTAACAAGGGTATTCCGCTCAGGCATCATATCGCCATGGGGGAAGAGACATATGCCGGATCTAGTAGGAGATAGATTTCTAGAAGGATTAAGGGTTAAAGCCAGGTTTTTGAACCCGCAGGCGAAGAAACATCTATCGGAAGGCGCTCGGGGCGAGTTGGGGTGGCTGTAGTACTTCGGGTACTGGAGTTCTTGGTTTTGTTTCCCAAGGTCATGTAAATCTTGAGAACCTACATATTACGACAGCATACAAAATCAATCACGCGATTTTGCCACTAGCTATCTAATCAACATATTGATTCGAAGCGAATGCGGCAAACGTAGTGTCGAGCAGAGAAGCGTTCACTTTGTCATCTTTAAACACTGCCAAGCCACTTTACGCCAGGTACCGCGTCGCCAAAATCTTCCTACGCGTGCAGCTGTTGTAGAGACCTCACCTTTTCGAAAAGTGTTGTGCGCATCAACTTCCTTCCTACTTCATTTTACCATCTATTCCCCACACACGACATGGAATCCTTCGAGAGAATATACCTCGATCTCTCAAAACAAGCAGGCAAATGCCGCATAGCAGAAACAGGCCTTGGTTGGAAACCCTCAGGCGGCGGTGACACTTTTACACTTGATGCAAGCAACATCACCAGCGCGCAGTGGAGTCGTGCAGCTAAAGGCTATGAGCTGAAAATCCTATCCCGAACCTCAGGAGTCATACAATTGGATGGATTCGTCCAAGAAGTGAGGGCGCTGCACCTGCACCGGCGAATGAGTTTCAATACTGACACTCACAGGACTTCGATCGCGTGACCAAAGCCTTCAAACTCTTCTATGGCATCAACCTCGAAACCAAAGAACACGCTCTCCGCGGCTGGAACTGGGGCAAAGGCGAGTTCGGCAAAGCAGAGCTTGCGTTCAACGTCCAGAACCGCCCAGCGTTCGAGATACCCTATACCGAGATCTCAAATACGAATTTAGCAGGAAAGAATGAAGTGGCGGTTGAATTCTCGTTGCCAGCTGGCGGCGCAGAAACCGGCACGAATGGGCACCTTGGGGGTGCACGAAGTCGAGGGCGCAAGGCGGGAGCTGCGAAGGATCAGTTGGTTGAGATGAGGTTTTATATCCCTGGGACTGTGACGAAGAAGGAGAAGGCTGAGGATGGGGAGGAGAAGAGTGAGGCATCGGATGCTGAGGAGCAAAACGCTGCGACCTTGTTCTATGATACATTGATAGACAAGGCGGAGATTGGAGATGTTGCGGGAGATACTTTTGCTACATTCTTGGATGTGTTGCATCTTACGCCAAGGTGGGTGCATACCGATGCTGGGACTATGGAGTGTTTTGGGACTGACGGGGTTGCAGAGGACGCTTCGATGTCGATATGTACGAGAATTCTTTTCGATTACGAGGGAAGACATACGACTACAAGATTCAATACGAGCATATCAAGAAATTCATGCTTCTCCCTAAGCCGGACGATATGCATACACTTATTACGATTGGCTTGGATCCACCTCTTCGGCAGGGTCAGACTAGATATCCGTTTCTAGTGATGCAGTTCAAGCGGGAAGAGGAGGTCGTGATTGAACTTAATATGACTGAGTAAATTCTTCGTTCCTACTCTTCAAACAAGCCAGCTAACATATGCATAGCGAGATGCTAGAGGGCAAGTACAAAGGAAAACTGCTGCCCCGCTATGAGCAACCTCAACATTCAGTCGTCGCTCAAGTCTTCCGTGGTCTAGCAGGAAAAAAGGTCGTCACGCCCTCAAAGGACTTCTCAAGCCATCATCAACAATCAGGCGTCAAATGCAGTATCAAAGCTAACGAAGGGCACCTCTTCTGCCTAGACAAGAGCTTCATGTTCGTACCCAAACCCGCTACATATATATCCTTCGACACCATTTCTGTCATCGTCATGTCCCGAGTCGGTGGCGCCGTGTCAGCAAGTCGAACGTTCGATATCACTATCACGACGAAGAACGGTGGTAGTGAGCACCAATTCAGTAATATCAATCGGTACGCTTCCCACCTATCCATGTATCCTCGCACGGATCTTGCTAATAACACATCCCCAAGTGAGGAGCAAAAACCCCTCGAAGATTTCTTCGCCGCCAAAGGCCTCAAAACCCGCAACGAAATGCTCGACGACGTAAGCCCCCCCTATCCCCCTCCCCCTTCCCTTTCCCCCCAACATCTCCCCCCATCCTCTCTCCCCCACTAACCCCCCCCCGCATCCAGTCCTCCGCCCTAATCCAAGCCGCCCTCAACGACGCCGACATCAACTCCTCGGAAGAAGAAATCGTCGCCCCCCGCGCCGACCGCGGCTCCGCCGACGAAGACGACGAATCCGTAGATGAGGATTTCCAATCTGATAGCGAGAGCGATGTCGCGGAGGAATATGATTCGGCGCATGAGAGTAGTGGTAGTGGTAGTGATGTTGAGATGGGGGATGGGGATGAGGAGGGGGGGGAGGTGGATGNGGGGAGGGGGGAAGGGGGGGTGCATTGCGCTGGCGTTTTATGGATGGTGGGGGGATGGGATGCATTTTCTTGCATATTTCTCAGACGAGGCTTAGTGAAAGCTATAGTTAGAAGAATCGAAAACGTAGATGGATTTGAAAGCCACTAAGGTGGAAGAGGAGAAGAAGACAGGAGATGGAAGAGGATAGATGAATGATGGCTCCGAATGGGTCTTATCAATCTTATTGAATGGTCCGCCATGGTGAATAAACATCTGCCGTTCATCCAAAAGACCTCTTTCACCACCATTTCTCGCATAACACCCTTTCCTTCTCCATTCCTTCGGCCCCTCTTAGTACCTCAACAGCCCAATCTGTCAATGGAGGCGGTCCGCAGACGTAAGCCACGACGTCCTTTCTCCCATCCACAGGCCCAATCGCATTGACCAGGTCCTCCTCCCTAAAACGTCCGAACTTGGTATTTCCATCCTTGATACAATCTATATCCGCTTCAATTGGATTGATTTTCTCATCATCATGACTTCGGTACGTTCCGCCATTAGTGACGAAGAGTTTAAGATTGCGGGTAGGCCCGAAGTCTCGTCCAAAGATGGAACGGAGACGGTCTAGGAAGAGTATGGAGGGTGCTTTGCTTGAGGGATCTTTTCGGACACTATATAGGAACTCCAGGCGGGGTGGGCATTCTTGTTTATTTTGTCGTAAGTGAGAGAGAATGGATATTAGTGGGCTAGAAAGATTCTTTAGATGAGCATTGAAAAACTTGGCGGCTTAGTTACGTATCATGACTTACTTTATACCCACACCACCAGCTATAAATACGACCCTCCCAATAGTAGCGAGGTCAATATTCAGGGGTGGCCAGAAAAAGCTACCTCCTACTCTTATCATCAATTCTGACTGAAGTATCTTCGAAGCGGGCTGCCATAGCCATGCTGCAGGAGGGTTTCTAGGGGAATTTTGAACTGCCAGCTCCAGGTAGTTATCTCGTCTAAGGTCACTAGGTGTGGAGGTAATCGTAAAGCCTCCTGCCCGCCAAATACCAGGAACGAATACATCTAGCCACTGCCCTGGGAGGAACTAAACTGAAGAGGTTATATGTTAGCACCAACTCCATGCGAATTGTCGAGATGAGATTACTTGCCTGTAACTGCTCATCCCCGTTATGCATTCTCAATTTAAGCAAACGAATGTTGGTATTTATTTCTTCGATCCTATCGAGGATAATCTTATGCATGCCATGCTCACGCGGCTCGGCAGCAGTGCGTTCTTCATGTGGTATTGAGATCGTCGTTGCATTCATCATCCTTGATGGGGTAACGCGATTTGGAACAGTCGTAGAAAGTGCCCTCCAGCCCTGGCAAGGCTGAGCCCGAACAAGACGAGCCGGACTGGCTTGGATAACTGTCCTCACGATCATTGAAAATCCCGCTATCTATCCATGGTTTTGGAAGTCACAGAGAGCGGAAGGTGGAGGAGCCAAGGATGATGGCGCAAGACGGGATCAACCGAAGCGAAATTCCGCGATGTTGAATATCCCGCCGCGCCCACTTACGTGACGCGACTATCTTGTTACTTCTACATATTCTTTGCGAACAGCATTACTAGGGCGGAGAGAGGTAGCCAAACCATTCTTGTCTGTTCCAGTCCCATTACAGACACTATGGAACGCAGGAACAGCACTCCACCGTCATCAGCTTCCCAGGACACGACGAAAGTCAACTCAGATGGTCAAGGGGGCCAATTTGCATTCCTGGTACACTCACAGGATTCTGTCAGCCAGAATACACCGCCAGACGTTGATGACCAGCGCCTTACTCGGCAGAGACGTCGTCGAACGAGGTACAATCCGCATAATATCAGACATGAATATTGTTGTTTACTAAATGCCTTCACAGCCCCGAGGATCATGCCATTCTCGAAGCCGAATACAAAAAGAATCCCAAACCTGACAAGGCCGCAAGAATCGAGATTGTGAATCGAGTCGCCCTTGGAGAGAAAGAAGTGCAGGCAAGTGCAATTGAAACCGGAACCTTTTAATGCGTGCTTTGAAACCGCTTGAGCTGCTATTTTGCTTAGACTGTTTACTGACTTGGCTGCACCTAGATATGGTTCCAAAATCGACGACAGATGACGCGTCGCAAGTCAAGGCCACTGATCTCCACTGAAATTTTCTTTTCGAGTCAGGAACAGTCCGAAACCGGCAATTCTCCGAGCTCTCCTGCCTATGGGAGCAGTCAACAACAACTTCTTTCCAGTCAGAGCAGCATATTCAAGAGCCAGTCCACGGTGGGCGGTCTTCCATTGATACTTCCGGTCAAGGCATCGACCGCGACGGCCAGTAGCAGTAACGCTTACAGCAGACCTGCACAGTTATCGACCAAGGACGCGCCCCAAAATCTTTGTCTCAGTGGCACGGGCGATACACAGGTCAACCAGATGTCAGCTTCATTGGCTGGAACTGTAAATCAGTCGATCTCACATCCTGTGGATTGTTATGCGTCCATGTCGCAAACAGCTCCAACGAAGAGACGCCCGGGCTACCTCGCAAATCGCCGTTCTGCCCCCTTCATCCTGCAAGAGGACCAAAGTGAACCTACTAAAGCGCCAGAGGAGGAGACTGGTCGGACAGGCAGCGTTAATGGTGGTACCGAGTCATCGCAGTCTGCGGCGCGGACGTCGTCCCATGTGCGACTGTCGTTATCGCTTGATGGGAAAGCGGAAGTCACTACCCGCACTGGAATGACACCATCACCACCAAGATCACAGGCGGTCCAATTCTCTAATTCGGCACCCCGTGTAAGTCTTGGACTTCAACGTAGCTTCAGCGCTGTCGAGCCTTTGAAAAACCCTACAGAAGGGCCTTTTCAGATGCCATATTCAAGACGTCCTATGGCAGGAAGATCGCGTGATGCCCGGACCTGGGAGTTCTACTGTGACAGCGATGCTCGAAATGCATTGACAGAACAAGCAGAACGCGAAGAGAAGGGATCCGCGACAGCAGCCATCGGCCTCATCAGATCACGCAGCCAGAACAACAAAATCATGACACCGAATGCTAACAAGCGCAATGCTTACACACAAAAGCTTGCGTCGACGAAGCGACTGAAAGGGGACGGAGGCCAGACCAGCAAGCCGAAGCTCGCACGAGCTACATCCTCTTTCGCAAGATTGCAGACAATCAATGGCAATTCTGTGAAACAGAGACCTGCAAAAGTGGGAGACAAGGATCCCAAGTCGAGCTCTCAGCCTGCCATATACCAAGAATACGAAGGTGACTCAGATAAGGAGAATTGGGAGCCAGGCACACAGACGAGTAATTCCCGACGAAGGGGGCCGGCAGGCTTCCAACGTGTGAATCGTATCTTGGAAGAGAGCCTTCATGTCCCTAGTCTATCATCCAGCCTGGATGCACTCATGAGCCGTCGATCAAGTGCTAAAAGTTCTAGCAGTGAGAAGTGGGATTCAAGTTTCGAAGTAGACGAGGAGGTAGCCGCCTTCATGAACGAGAATGTGCCACACGAAGAAGAAGAGCTGGATTGTGTACAGAATCTACTGTCATTAAGTCAGGCTGCATGGCAGTGAATGCGGACATTGTGGGGGGCTGGGAACGATTATGACGATATTCGATTGCGAGAAGGCGTTTATTCATGGTGTATGAGAGGTGTGTTGGGTTTACTGCTCCACTATGTCACGCCATATTCTCGCCCTGTAGCATTATTCTAGATGATTTTTGTATCACATCATGGAGGCGGGTAGATTGGGATTACATGATGGAGAAACGGGAGCCAACAGGCGCGCTCTAGCGCCCACTACTAGCGTGGTCTTTAATGTATAGTCTTGGCGACTGGTTTGGCAAGTCCATCCTACTGAAAGCACACCATATGAGGGAAAAATCCGTATTTAATCCACATCCAGTCCCTGTAGATCGCATTATAGAATCCTTGCGTTCTCCTAGCCATGGAGACAGAATTCTAGCTCTGCGATATCACCAATTTTCGCTCAATTAACGAAATGGGATATCATACACGAGAGGAAGTTGATCGGATATTGTGGCAGGACAAGCATGCAACGTTACTTGGATTTTCGATGGTTAGTGTTATTACAAGTGGAGGCTATAAGATCCAGCTACCAATCAGAGCAACATCATGTTCTCACAGCGAGCTTGTGTGGCACGATTGAATCTTTGGGTTCAATGCTGGTATGATGACTCTAGAGGTATTGAACTTGCTCCATTGACCTAAAGTCAACTTCTCTTTTTACTCATCATCTTCGTCTGCATCATCATTGACAACATTGAAGAACCTTAGCTCGTAGACACCCTTCGACGTGGAAACGACGCGCAGCCAATCCCGCAGTTGCTGTTTCTTGAGGAATTTCTTGGTCCTGGTGTCGCAGTATTAGCCATGTTTCTGTGGATGCAGATCCCAAACGGAACGCCACTTACAGGTACTTAAGATAACGCCCAGAGAATTGTGTGTGTGCAATGACCTCAATCTTCCCATCTCCCTGCTGGCTAATAGCAATTGTGTCGCCGAGATTCCCTACCCGATTATCGACCTTTATCTTGTCATGTAGGAACTTCTCGAAGGCGGAGACGTCGAAGATCTTGTCTGAAGCGGGTTGAGAGGCATTGATGATGAACTGCAGAGCGTGAAACAGTCAGCGACAGGCAAAGACGTCAAAAGAATAGAGGGAAGACTGATTAAATACCTTCTTCGTGATCTTTCCAGGCTTCTGGCCCTTCGGAGGAGCTTGTCGCAGAGCGCTAGTGCGCTGGGTTTTCTACATGGTGGAAGAACACTTAGCCTACTGCTCTTGGATGTCTAGCACCATGTGCACCAGACGAACAGCAAAGCGGTGTGATACATACTGTTGCTTTAGCCATGTTGACAGACTATTGGACCGGTCGCAAAGAGGTGTGTATCCTACGCCGTGGTCTTCAAGATGGCGTACAATGTCTAGCTGGATATTTTGACATGTGGGCGGGTGCTCGCTTATTTTAGCGCGATAGAGCTCCGCAAACTCCATTTGCCAAGGCTGGTTAGGGTGAAGAAAGTAAATAATACCTACCTTACTCATTATCTCGTCAAAGGCGTGATCAACGTCATTGTTGTTGACTTCTATGTTGATGTCAATCTTGAAACTATGACGAACAGTGATTGAATCCTAGTCTCTACCGTTCGTTCTCAATGGCCACTTCAAATGCACGACATCTGTACTGATATTTTCATGATCAACCAGGAGCGAAGTCTCCTCGTACCACAATATGGCCAGCGCAGCCGTTTTTGAACAGCTTCAGCTCAAATTGGATGAAGATTCTCAAATACGAGAGGATATACGCAATGTTGTACAGACTCTAGAACGCCAAGGTGCTTACAATCTACATTCCCCCCATTAACGCGATACTGACCATCTTTCAGCAAGATCTGC
The DNA here is from genome assembly GCA_000482085.2 of Cladonia metacorallifera KoLRI002260. Lineage (NCBI taxonomy): Eukaryota > Fungi > Ascomycota > Lecanoromycetes > Lecanorales > Cladoniaceae > Cladonia > Cladonia metacorallifera. The sequence continues at coordinate 1,641,209 of KI911126.1, forward strand.
TGAATCTATATTGACTAGAGTTCACTCGATACCTCAAGCGAATAGTAATTCCACCCACACGGACGTTTTGTTTGGCAACACCGGCTAATTTTTTCGAGCAGTCGGGCCCACGCTTACGGAAGCATGGGAGGCCATTCAAGATCAGAGGGACACTTTGGCCCAGCTCAATCAGCTGGCGTCGAAGCATCCATATTACAAGTACAATCAGATGTGGTCAAGAAGAATGGAGAGCGTTGTATGTAGCTCCATCTCACGCTCCGGAGCATTGTTTTGATCCTCGCTAGAGTTTCCACCTCGTCTTCTATGGGTTCCTTTGCAACCACGGGCTTTTCAGCATCGAACAAGTGTCGGACCTACTTGACGGTAACCTATTACTAGTCTGAGGCCCAAAATGCCGCTAATCTCATGGTGCAGTACCCTTCAACCTCAAAGACCAAGATGCGTTCCATCTTACCATCGAAGAGTACCTGCTGTCGCTTATACTTTTGATCGACGAGCTCGCCCGCTTGGCTATCAATTCCGTGACGCTGGGGGATTACCAAGTGCCACTTCGGATCAGTCAGTTTGTCAAAGATCTCCACGCAGGATTCCAAATCCTGAACTTGAAGAACGATATTCTTCGCAAGCGAAGTGATAGCATCAAGTACAGTGTGAGTGTGCCATTGCCAGGTCAGAACCACAAGCCTACAACAGATGCTGATGTACCTGTCTCGAAGGTCAAAAAGATTGAAGAAGTCGTCTACGACCTATCGCTGCGAAAGCTAATCCCTTAGCAGTCTCTTGGGCAGCACACGTACCTTCGAATACCACAGGGTGGACTTCATTCTCTTCGAATAATCAACAAGGTCATCACTAGAGATCCTCTCGCAAAGATTCATCCACAAGAGGCCTTTGCTTGCATCAACAATTCAGAGCAAGCTCCCGCGAGCTCGAAGAGGACGTAATGGAGCTCCATTAAATACATGTGCAAGAACGATTAGAAAAACTAGAGGCCCTGAATGAATGATTGCATCAATCATCCCCCTCAAGCATCGGGTTTTGAGTGTATGGCCTCTTCCTTACACATCGATTGGGAATCAAGGGCGCCTTGTCTCTTCATCTGCACAAGAATGAAGATACTATATTCTATTCGCATCCTGTCCTGGGCATTGCTTGCCCGGTAACAGTACAAATCGAGCGCCGTTATCGCTCCTGATGGGCATTGGAGCCTGATGTCAATTGCAGGTCCCACCATCTACGTCGCCAGTATTTGCCCACTTCCCTTCTCTACCTCACATAGGTTACTGCTCTACCTACGGTCTGACCTCACATACCCTGCCAGGCTCTCGGGGTATTAACCCCAGAACAATAGAGCTGCCCCGGTTGCATTCCCACGCATTCTCTAGGCTCTTTCAATATGCAGTCACTTGCTGCATTTGCCAGAGCGTCCTCGACCGGTTTCACCCGTCTCGCGGTAGAACACCGTAACATGTACCGATACAGGCCGGTAGTTCATCAAGTACAGCAGCAGCTGTGGGCAAAGGGAACATGTCCACCTAGAACGAGCATTGAAGTGCAGCGGCTCGATAACACGTTTTGGCTTAGAAGAGGAGAATAGGTCCGTTCATGGTGTCACTGGTTCGAGTCCTCAGAGCCTCAATGTTGTATAGCAGGTTACCGCGACAGTGGAAAATGCGAAGATTGTTCAATTCGCTATCACCCCTTTCCTAAAACAGAGTATGCTCGGCCTCTACTCGACGCCAGGACTGATGCCGCCCTCATAGCTGGGCGAGGGCATTCTAGATCGTCTACGCTCAAAGCCCTGGCTACCTCATGCGAGTATGGACATCATAGCACACCATCTCAGAGTGGTGTCATTTCAAATCATCGGACCCTCGCTGGCATGTGACCGCGAATAGGAGTGGCAGCAGCAAGTGTCCTCGTTATCAAGTAAGAAAAGGCGACGACAGGCATAGGAGATTGGTGGTGAATATTAATCACCTAAGCTTCCATTCGCCACACCATCATAAATCCTAAGTCCTTCACCGCAACTCCTAAACAGCCGTTCCTCCAATGAGATGACCTTCCTGCCGACCCCTGTCTTCCCCTCTTCCCCAAAAACAGCCTCACCACACGAGATAAAGCCCTTCCCTTCCACCAGATACCAATCTAGAATCTCTCCCGCGCCTTCTTCCTTCTACCGCATACTTTAGTCTGCATATATGCACAGTAAGCCGCCCACATTCCACCATTTCCACATGTCCTGCACGGGACGGAATCGCCGATCCTCCACACGTTGTTCGTCGATTATGCATGCACCGCACGTCACATCTGACCCTATGATGCAACCCACCACGGGTTGCCACGTGCGAACTACCTGCCAGCCATCATGCCCAACTCAACTTTCCCTGCAATAAACTCCTTCAAATAGACATCTCTTTGGACCCATCTCCGATGCTCGGTACGTGATAATCTATTGGGCTGCAGACGAACGCTACGGTCATGCATCTTTTCACACCGTCAAAGCTCAAATGTTTCGTTCATATGCCCCTCCATATTGCTTACCCTTTGCCATTCCTCCAATAAGCAATGCAACACGGCGCGTACCGAGCTGGCGAAGGGTGTATGACTGCCTCCCTCTCCCTCTCCCTATATGACGAAGCGCTTGCCGCATTCGTGGCTTTGCGTGCCTCACACAATCTCATAAGCTGGATGCTCGATGGGGAACGCCGTGACGATTGTTTGTCTATCAACGTACCAATGCGGACGAGAGTGGTATACCTTTGCTTAGCTTTGTGCGACACTGATGTGCAACTTTTCCCTACCATACTGTCTGCCTTACCCTACCTTACTCTAACAAGTCAATTCAACGCCTACTCAGTAACCTTATGCAAAGCTGACTCCCCACTATCCCCAAAAAGTATTCTGCTCGTGCTCGGTAGCGGCATTCAAGACTAACTACCTTATCCCAGTCCTAGAAAAATGGGCGTCGGCTTGCAGGAGGGATGCAGGTCGGTTAGAGTTTGTGGGGTTTGATGGGATGGGATGGGCTTAGGGTAGGCAAATTGATGGGATACGCTTAGGGGGTTTGCCTAAGGTACCTAGGGTAAGGTAAGACAGGTGGGATGTCAGTCCGCATGATAATGAATGATTTTCAGGGTCTGGCGCTGATCGACAGGTCGAAATACTGTAGTAGACAGGTCGCTTAGAGGGGTGGCACGGGGCACGGAGGGGCACTTGGGCGGGCTTACTTTTAGGGGAGCCTCTACCTCTAGTACATCCTTGTACCTCTAGTACACCCTTGTTAGTGGTTGGGGCTTGATAAATTGGCAAGAGATCGATAAGATTGGAAGGTTGGTTTTTCCTTTAGTGGTGTGATCATCGTCATGAAGGACATTATTTGAACAATAATAGCAACACAATGACACCACGAAGGAATTCTCCCCGCCCTTTCCTCTAGCCCCCAGCCCTAGTGTATGTGTAGCTTGGTTCTCTGACTCCCATGTGCATAGATCAACACAAGCCTCATCGCATGCGAACAAACAAACAAAAAAAACAATCAGCGCTAGGTAGACGCGAGGGATAAAACGCCGATTGTCAGGGTGCCCCTCGTAGTACAAAAGTCCGCATGTTGCGCTAAGTCCAGACAACTCCGAGAAAAACATTCCGTAAAGGTAAAGAGTATTGGGGCGATTCAGAACCGGACATCAGCAGTTCCATTCCCGAAAAAGCCGTCCGAGGCGAAAGGATCAAAGTATTGCGACGACTGCGAGGATGGTTCCGAGTTGGAGATGGACCCTTCGCGCGAGGATTTGACGGACTCGAGTTCGCTTCGGAGTTGTTTGACTTCTTGCTTGAGTTGGGCGTGGGTGCTGTCGAGGTCTGTGTAGGACTTTTCCAGCGTGCGGTGTTTGTTTTCTAACTCTTCTAATTCGTGCTCGAGATGCTGCACGTGCTTCTCTTTGCGCTCGCGGAATGCGCGTTGGGAGGCGCGATTTTGTGCTCGACGGCGCTGTAGGAGGGGTAAAGTCGTAAGTAATTGTAACCGAGGCTAGTGGGGGGGTTTTTGGGGTTGTAAGGCAACTCACAATGCGCATGTTCGAGATACTTTCTTTGTCTTGTGTAGTGTGTGACCTTCTCCTCCTTCGGTCTTCCATTTGTGGGCGCGTGAGGTCGGTGAACTCAATCGAGTTGATTATTTGTGGTTGGGAGTCTACGTATTGAGGAAAGCTGGCGGAGCTGGAATATGAGTGATGAGAGTTGTCAAGGCTGGAGTACATCTGAGCGAACTCATTAGCGATCGGCTTTAACGGAGCCCGAGACTTAAGCTCACCATTGGCGGACTCGGACTGGGGTCGGTGGAGGCGTCGTCGTATGCACAAGGCATCAGTTCTGGTACGTTCGCGAAAGACATGGGTGAAGCGCAATAGTCCGGGCCTTGCGTGACGTAGAATCGATTCATGGCAAAGAGCAAGGATAGTGAAGTAGTTGAGTGCGTATAGATGGTAGAGGGTTGAGCAGGTCTTTTGAAGTAAGATGATCAATTTGGTCTGAGCGAGGTCTGGGGAGCAATTTGATGGAGCAATGTTCTCTTGAGACGTCGACGGCAAGGATCACCACTATATAGGCACAGCAGGGCGTTGTTGATGGTCTACACCGACTATTTGCAACAATCGAGCACTTTCCGCAATAAGAAGCCCCCAAGGCCATTATTAGGATTGCCACGTGTGGACGTTTTGCCTGAGAGAGGATAGCAGCCATGGCCTGGTCGACAGGATGTTCGGTGGCTTCGTTGGAGTGCGCCCCAGGTAGAGCGTGATACGCTGAATGGCCGTGTAACTTTCTTCGCGGCAGGTCAATGTAGGCCCTGCAGGCACCTGCAGGATGTTAAGGTCAGCAAGCCAAGAAATTACATACGCATTGCAGACTTATCTATCCCCGCTTACGATTTCCCTAGTCCTGCCGCAAGCCGCAGCCCTCACAGTCGAGCCAAACCAAATACAACTCCAACCCACGATCAAAACTACCCCACCGGTTTCGGCCCCAGCAAACCATTGCTTACCCGAGCATCTGACAAACAATTGCGGTGAAGATTGTTTCAACTGCATATCTCAAAATACAGGGATTGTCTGTCTCAGGAGTCACATCGTCCAGCATGAGGTAACAGTACGTAGCTGTTCAGTAATCTGATAACACCTTAATTCGAGAGATCTCTTGGCTACTTCAGCCCAATCAAGCCATAAGAGCTTTAGTAAAGCTCGGCCGGTAGCGAACGAGCCCTGCATTTGGTACTGCCGCCAGTCCCTACCGTGCTTACAGAAGTGATGGAAGTCAAAGATTGGAGAAGCCATATAAGGGTCGTCATGTGACTGACTACCTCCTGTCAATTGCCTTCCAAGCCCCCGTACCCATAATACTTTCAAATTAGCATCTCAAGCCGATTTTCTCAAGTGAAACCTTACTGTCGAGCATCGTTGATGAGCTTCGGCTTAGCCGCTTCCATCTATTTGCGGCAATGATGCTACTATGATGCTATCAGCTAGTGATATTGGATGACCTGGACTGTTCAGTTGAAGCACGGCAGTTCTAAAAACGAAGCAGATGGTATCAGCACGCGAGAAGCTTGCTTTCTGCTATCTGCTTGAACAAGCTTGAGACATTTCGTTGCTCGTATTGACAGAATTAGTAAAGAGCATGATTGAACGTATGAAACGCATTCGATCACCGCCTCCTAGTCTGCATGTTGCAAAAAGAATTGGCAACGCCTCGCTTCAGTGTGGTTCTATTACCAAGCACTTCTATTCTTTCCTATTGCAATTTCAGACAATAGCACGACGGGGCCAGTATTTGTGGCAATGACGCAGCCGGAACGGACCGTGACTTGAGATTTGGACCCAGGAGGCCCTTAGTCGATGTCCATATTTCGAGGGAGCGAATCCGTCAACGGGGTGTCGAACCGTTTACGGATGGACATTATGATCAACTCTGAAGCTATTATTGCGACTCCGTGCCTGCAAGGAACATTGTTTGGGATTCCCACAACCAAACGGCACCGCCCGCATGGGATTTCCCAATGAGGGTGGCGATGAGATGCTACCAATTTAGCATTGGGGGCTCCTGTCTAGGGTTTCGATTTGGGCCTTGAAACAATTGTTGTCGGAAGAATATGCCCCATCGGGCGTCTGAGCGACGCCTCGTAGCTCCCTGTCACACCGTGGATGACCCTTATAGCTCTTTTTTTCGTCTGTATATCACAAAATTTGGGACGCAGCTCTCTCAGGATGCCCGAAACAGTGTAATCGTCCGGTGTTTCTGGTATGTGTGTTAGATAGCCCAAAAATAAGCAGGAGGTCTAGTGTACGGCACGTTTGCAAATTTCGGTCACCATCAGCCTTTGCCCAGGGCAGATTCTTGTGCCACATTCCACAGCTGAGGCATTCTCCGTTCGCAGACCTTGGTATCAACAAAAGTTGGTCGTTGAGATCTTGGACCATGTCCAGTAGGCGAGATTTTTGATTACGTAATATGCTCAATCCACCACAACGCGGTCGAGAGCTAACGGCAACCTTCCCTTCTCGTCTCATGGCAAATTTATTCGTTGCGAACATGCAGTGGCATTTTGAAATCTAATTTTCACGAGGAGTGCCTCAGCCATCCTTCAGGTCAATTTGCAAGACCATCGATCCTGTGTACCTTAGACGTTGGACGGAAACATCTATGCACAACTTAACATTCGCTACATATTGGGATACTCCACTGATATCTATAGAACGGGTCACACGCTTTTCACCCTTCAGACGGCGTCCTTAAATCCAAGAATTAAGAAGACATTCATTAAGAAAACAGCATCTCATCATATCAGTGCTCAAGTCTCAAAGCTTTGATGTTAACTTGCCGAGTCGTACTGTCAAGCAGCAATATTAATTGGGTCTCCTGAGCAGATGATTTATTGTTTCCATAGAATGGATAACATGTTGAATCGTCCAAGTGACTTTGCCTTCCTCTCACTACCGCACCACTTTCAAAGGCATATATATCCATGCCAACAATGGCAGCCAAATTGGGGGATTTTTCCACACAAAGTAATTATATGTTGGAGAATTGCCCGTATGACTTCTCAAGAAAAAAACTGAAGCTTGCTGGGTACTGGTTGACAGTGGCTACCAGCTCAGAATCGCCAATCGTATATCTTAATACTGTGTCCGCATCGTCTTAGGTTTCCATCATCAGATATCCTCTCTATCAACATCGTCTCCTGAGGACATCGCGGCTTGGTGGAGAGAACCCGAAAAGAAGTTTCCTAGTCACCTGTTAACTGTTGTTCAATAGCAACGGTCGCAACACTAACGCCCAATTTGGCAATAAAGATCTTCAGATCCCTCTGGTTTCCCCCAGCAAAGCTCTTCTCGGATGCTTGTGAGCCGAGAAGCTTGATGGTATGCAACGGTGATACTGAGCTAGTTTTGGCTTATTCCTTGACAATAGCACTTTGTTTAGAGCATTGTTATAGTAGAGTACTTCTACATCTGAAAAAAGGAGAAGGGGAAAGACTCAATAGCCCGTCAAATACTTGGTATATTTGCCTGATCTCAACGGCATTCACAGACACAAAGAGAACGCAGCAGAATTCCTGCTCGTAGGGCCTCACAATGAGAGGCCAACGTGCGGGTTGTCTCGTAAGCTCTAAGCTTCTTTTTATGCAACGATTTGGGTGGCAGTCAAAAATGGGCTCCCATGATCTAAGTATCGCCCTTGAAAAGATTCGGAGAATAGTGGTATGTACTCGAATACGAGGCAAGAAGCGCTGTATAATTGATTTCCACGCACAGGATACCAGAAAAGCTGTTCCACATGAATTCGCAAGCCTGATGTGTTTTTCACCTTGGATACACAAATTTTGGGAAAGAGGGACAAGTGCTTCCTCACCTATCTTTGTCTCGCTCCATGAAGCAGACAAAAATCAAGTGGCTTTCGTTTCTTTTCCAAGTCATGCATCATATTTATCATAGATCGAAAGAACAGCGCAACCTGCCCAGCTTTTATTGGTTGTAGAACCACCTAAGAACGCGGGCTTTTGGCTTTTGGCACGGGATGAAAAGAGCCACGCTCATCTCTGCGACCAAAATACATTGCCATCTTGTATATTGAGGTCAACTATAGTCTCTGTCGCCATGTCCGCCATGTTTGATGATGCACATGGGGTGAGGAGATATCTGTAGATGCAAGAATCGGTTGAGCTCCGTGGTCAGTGCAGTCGGGCTATTTTATGTAAGAATAGCAAAAATAGTGATGATAAGGCAAAAATTTCCCGAAGACTTCTTGATTCTGTAAGGATCCCTCTAAAATCCGGATCACCGTCTGCGTAGTAAATTGCAAGTAGGTTGACAAAACCTTAGTCGCTATTCCTTCCTTAAATATGCTCCAGTCGCATATTCAGGTGGTTCCTGATATTAGCCGCTATATCAGCAATGGTTTAAAACGAAGATACAACAATCAGAGTCAAAAGGTGAGCAGCAGAACAGATGTAGGAAGCTCCCCGAAGCGTCTACAGTCGCTGAACCCTTCCCCCTCAATTCTACTGTAGAGCAGGGATCTTGCATGGTGACATGGACGTGCAGTCAGATCGAAGCGGCACCCTCAGCAATGATACGCATAATGGGATTGGAACTTAAGGTACACCACAAGGGACGTGCGAACGCCAAGGGTGTAGAATATCGGTTGAAGGGATAGCGGGCCGATGACTTGAACCTACTTTCGAGACGTTGTGGTAGTTGGAGGAGAGAGCAGAGCTATTACACAACCCTTGCCGAGCATACATCCATCAGCCTTACTCTTCCACGTTTTGCTAGCTGAGCATTTGGTCCACCTCGTTGTTGATTGCGATGGATATTTCAAAATGTTCGGTGCTAGGATATGATTTTCACCAGAGACACCAATACTAGATACCTTAACTAGCACTCAAAACCATAATAGAAGTCATACCTAAGTACAGAGGTACTGAGAAGGGCGTTCAAAACGATGATTCGGCTTCGTAAATTCGGTCGAGCAGCAGTAAGAATTCCCGTATCCAGTTTTGTTATGGTAGGGTAGACCAAGTCGATTTGTGTATCATTCAAGCCGTAGAAAAGGAGAATCTGGGGAAGGGTTTTGTGGTCCCTACTGTCGTGGAGCATTCACCTGAGCGTCAAAGTGAAGTTCGAAGGCAGATGAAAAATAGCAACTCCCGAGGTACGGGTAGATGAAACCCCTAAACCCTTATGCCACGTTTTTCAAGGAAAGCTCTGGCGTCCTTTAAAGCTTGTTCTATGGAGAAGCGAGAGCCCGCTGCACACGCTTCGCCTTTAGGTCGTGCAGGCTCCTGTGTCCCCCCCAGCTACTACACCGTTAACAGGTAGCAGCTCCTGCTACGGGGGGTGAGTAGCGTCATGAACTAATGTGTCCTAACATGCAATTGAGACCTATTCATCCTCATCCATCAATTCATTCACCAACCAACAACCATGACTGGGTTTTGACTGGAATCAACACCTTTCCCTGCAACGTCTCAGCCTGCAGCCAACCCCCATCGGGAAAAGAGAAGTCTCTCAGCCGCCACTTACTATTGCTCAAACCGCTTGCGACCTTAAAATTGCACAGGTAGAGCGGTCCCTCTTATTGCAATCTTTCAATTGTGAGCACTGGTCGAGGTCCGGCCTAGGCCTTCGGGTACCATCAGCACCTTGTGGCTCAGCTGTCAGATTCTTCTTAGCTGACAGACCGCATGAATATTTTACTGATCTCTACCTACCATTTTCAATGACTTAGCTTTACCGACTCAAAGTCCTTTGAGCGCCTGTTTCACTACCGTCCCATCGCATAGTTGGTCACAAGGCCCTGCGCCAACCCGGACCATCTCAAATCTAGCAGCCGGAAATTTGTTCGCGTGGGGGCTATTTGTACAAGACAACAATCCGTATCCAAACTGACGACATCTTCTCTAGTCCTTGTCGGAACACGAACTCGAGCCGCCAAACCTTTCGGAGACCACATAGAGACTCCGTAAAAGCATTCCAAAGCCAGCTCAATAGGCTCCTAACCGCGCTCTCGCCTTGCTGGTCTACCAATCCCAGAACCGTCTCTCCACACTCCATACCCTTGCTTGGAAGACGAGAGCCTCAATCAAAGCTCAGTCTACTGCGAAGTCAGCAGAGGTGTGTATTTTCTTCGATTTGGTCAAGTACAAGTCATCAGCCATTGCCAATGGCGTGGAAATCTGGTATAAGACCCCAGCTGATGTTTTCTTAGTTCGATCAGTGATCAGCCCAGAATCCTCCTGAAGTAGTTCCTACCCCGCAAGATATTGTGTCCATGGTCTTCAACATGTGCTTTCCGAAGACTGGAGGCAATGCTCTCACCCGCACTACGAGCGAAGAGAGGAAGAAGAATTTGGAGATTGAGAAGATGATCCGCAAAGATAAAAAACAACAGGCGAGACAAGTAAAGATTCTGCTTTTAGGAGCTGGCGAATCTGGAAAGTCAACGATCCTCAAGCAAATGCGCATTATATACTCAGAAGGGTTTCGCCTGGATGAGCGAAAGGAAGTTCGTCAAGTCATCTTCTCGAACATGATAGTAGCATTTAAGATTATTGCTGAAGAGATGCGAGAGCTTGGTCTGGAGTACGAAAACGCAAAGTCTCCAGTAAGGCCATTACCTCGCTTATTCCGCATCTGCGTTCGCTAATACTTGACCAGGACTACGAAAAAGTCATAAGTTCTGCTGCTGATATTGGCCCTGACGATATGTTCCCCCCGAATTGCCAAGTTGCTATGAAGGGCTTATGGGAAGATCCGGCCGTTCAAAAATGCATCAAGCGTGGGAATGAGTATGCACTACATGACAACATACAATAGTAAGCCAACTCAAACTATCATCTCCAGCGTCCAGCGCTCATGTCACTAGCTACTACGCCAATATCGATCGACTCTTTGCTAGAGATTATCTTCCCAGCGACCAAGATGTTCTACGTTCTCGGTTACGTACGACTGGTATCACGGAAACACTATTCGAGCTCGGACAACTCAATTATCACATGTTTGACGTGGGAGGCCAGCGGTCTGAGCGCAAAAAATGGGTCCATTGCTTCGAGGGAGTACATTGCCTCATGTTTGTGGCTGCACTGAGCGGCTACGATCAATGTCTTGTGGAAGACAAGACAGCGGTATGTGTGACCCGACCTTTTGCTATGATAATACCCTAACTCTTTGTCTCATCGCAGAATCAAATGCAGGAAGCTCTGCTGCTCTTTGAATCCATAATGAGCCTAACCTGGTTCAAGAGCTCTTCGATAATATTGTTCTTGAACAAAACCGACCTGTTCAAGGAGAAGATATCCGAAAAGCCGGTTAGTGATTATTTTCCCGACTACACAGGGGCAGCGAACGACTACAAGGCGGCATCCGAGTATTTCGCCAACAAGTTCCGAAGTCTTAATCGGACGGAGGACCGCGAGATATATGTTCACTTCACAAACGCCACGGACACCAACCTGTTGAAGCTTACGATGCAAAGCGTACAGGACACCATTATACAGAGCAACCTAACGACCCTGATTCTATGATGAGTGACAGAACACAGGCCGCATTTTCAAGGCTTGCGATACTAACTACAATCTATCCCAACTTGCTAGAACACTACTGCATCTCTAGAATGCATGCTCTTCCATTGTCAATTTTTGCGCTTCATTGCATATTGTTCACGACATAGACGACGCATGGTGCTTGGGGGGTAGTAGCGAGTCTATCGGTTTTGAAGAAGCTTCACGGCGCGGAGATCGGGAGGCGAGCGCCAGAGAGGGTGAGTGTGTCGATTCGATAGTTGGAATCAGTGTAAAAGAATGAGGAACAGTTCCATAAGCCGTTCGTCGCCGATGTAGAACATGCTCAAATCCGCCCTATTTTCACATGCATCAGGAATAGCGTATCAGCCTCGAACGGCCACCGTAAATTCCACATCATATTGGCGTTTGCCGCCGACGACTTTAGCATCTCCTCACCAAAATTGCTGAGACAGCAACATCATCCACGACGATTGTGTATTCTAAGGCTCCTTGTTAAGTATTGCAACATGTTGTCGCGATACTCAAATGAGCTTGCCCGCAAAAGCACCTGGACATGCTTATCTTGCGCCGCTGCGACAAGGACTTCCCAGGCACTGATAGCGGGCTCGCCCAAACGGTCACCAGCACATGTGCATCAGCGTAAACATTCCTCCTCGAAGACTTCAAGTTCCTCCAAGGATGAGTCCAGAGCCATTACTACTCCATCCGAGGCTCCTTCCAAGAAACCCAAGTCGGCTGCCCAGGAGGTTGTGGAGAAGCGCCCTAGCTCAGGTATGAGCAGACGCAAGTCAAATAACAATGACTTGTCCTTGAATCTACCAAGTGTTCCTTCGACAGGCCATGTACATCCTCTTGGTAGGTATATCGTCTGGTGCAGTAGGTGAGGGTCTGACTAACTAGAGTGTCAGACATTCAAGTATCTTCATTTTTTTCTATACATAGGCCGATATCCGTCACAACCCCAATCCCTACAGAACAATCCCCTGCCACCTTTTCATCTATCTTCGATCCAAGACCTCCACAAAAACCCAAGACCGCAGACGTCATATACACCTTATCCTCCGCTGTCAACGCCTTGGAGAATGCGGCTACCAGTGCCAACCAACAGAATGCTCAGCAAATGACCCCAGAAGAAATCGACCTACGTCAAGCAGTCACCCAGGCGTCCTCCTCCAACGCCGAACAAACCACCCACCATCTCGACATCCCAGCCAAAACCCTACACCTAAACCTCCAAGAACTAGCCAAAAACTTCCGTCCCTTCATGCCCCCGCCCGTCCCTGTTCCCATGGAGGACTCTCCCCACCAAGGGATACAAACCCAGCAAACGGAAAAAGAAAACGATGACCAAACACAAGAAACCCAAACCTCACCCACACCAACCACAAAATCCTACACCACAACCCTCACCATCCATGAAATCACCTCCCCCACCGGCGCCAAAACCTACAAAACCCACAACACACCCATAATCGAGCACCCTTCCCCCTCCTCATCCGGTATCAAATTTTCCCTCCCCTGGCCGCACAACCAGACCTTCCTAGGCCGCATGCGAGAACGTCAGTTACAGTATTTCGAACGCCTGGGCGGTGATGCAGAGAGGTTGTGGCAATTAATCAGTGTGAAGAGACAAAGGAAATTGAAGATGAAGAAACATAAGTATAAGAAATTGATGAAGAGGACAAAGAATTTGAGGCGGAAGTTGGATCGGACTTGAGCTGCTCGCCAGGACTGAGGCTTTCTTCCGGGGCAAGGTAGTATCATGGGTTGGGATTACATGGGTGTTAGAGGGGGAGAGAGTTCTTGTGGAGGGATCTAGAAGAGGAGGAGGTGCGTGCATGCATGATTGTCCCTATATATTGGAGTGCTTTATTCCCTTCTTGGGGGATTGGTGCTAGACTATTTTCGATCTGGTGCGGCATGTGTTTTCCTTCCACCCCCTGCATGGTGGAAGCAATTATGGGCATCTCTATGCATATTGGGTAGCATATGCTACTAGTCAGATACCATTACAACAATGCATACAATTTCGGTTCTCCAATTCTTTCCCCCTTCGTCCCTCTTGCACTAGGTAGCTATGGTTCGTTAGACTTATATGTCTGGCTTGCTCGCCTGAGCTATGTTGTTATTCCTTGCTTAAATGTAATAGAACGAGATGTATGTTTGAGATACGTAAACTTGTATCTTTGTTTAATCGCTCAGGAGAGCCATCTATTCAGTCAACATACATAGTCATAAGCAGAGCAGCTGCGAGGTACGCATTTTCACGCCAAAACCGCATACCTACCGTAGGTAACCTGATCTCAATGTTTTGTGTCCGAATCACTTTACAATTAGAGGCAATGATGGAATTTTTTTTTGTTCATGCTTCGAACAAGGTGGCAGTTATCTGCCACGTACAGCGGGAAGATATCTGGGTAGTATCACTTGTATCCTTCGTAACCTGTCAGAGGCCCCCGGTTACTCCACGGTACTGGGGATGATGGTCCTCAATGTTGCCAGGCTCTTCTTGTGTGATAACTCGTTCAGGTCGCTTGAGTCTGAGATACTGACCGTCCATATAAAGTAACGGGTGTTTCAACATGCGGGTCCTTCCATACTCATATTCTCCGGCCTGCAGTACTTCTCCGACAACGATGAGATGGTCTCCAACCCGATGACTTTTATCTATTGTACACCGGCATCTCATCCACCAATATGCTGTCCCGCTTTCACGCAATGTGCCATCCTTAGTAATCCAATCTCTCAACCAGCCACCTTTAGTTGCTTCGTCTCCGCTGTCTGCCTCGCCTTTTGCAAAAGCAGCAGCGGTTGTAGAATCGTCAATGCCACTCGCCGTGAAGTGTCCAGATGCTTTGATGGCATCCCATGTGCTTGACGGGACCTTGATGTTGAAGGAGACGTAGGGCCGAGGGGAAAGAGTTATGGTGTTGAAGGAAGAGACTAGGAGACCGCGAGGTTCTGGCTCATCTTCGGGGCCTTTCCCTGGTTGGAACGACGTTATAACCGTGAGTGCATGTGGCACTGGGCGCATGAGATTGCGAACCTGCTCGGATAGAGGTAGGTCATCCCCGTCTTTCGTATTCTTCAATTCATTTACTGGGCAAATTTTAGCATTGAGTTTAAAGGTATCTATCGGAGCTTCACTAAGTAGGTCTTACGAGTACCAGCAACTTGATTGGTCGAGGCTTTGCTCGTAGACAGACTTCTATTTATGTGGACGGCTCTGCGGAGAAGGAAGACGCTGCTGGTACACGTAAGTCGGCGAGTGGAGGTTGTGACATAGCGAGATGTCATGGGTAAGTTCTGTAGATACTACTGCAGGTTTAGTCATGTCATCGTGTCGAAGTTGGTCGTAAAGAATCCCGGGCACAAGATTGTGTTTGTGGTTGAGGCAAAGTTGGATTGAAATCCCAAATCCAAAATCCTAGACTAGATCTTATCACATTCACCACCCACCCTCATTCTACCCACTATCTCTTCAATCGAATAGATTTGAGATGTCCCTATCTATTCCCCTTCGGCGCGCCTCTCCTCCCAACTCTTCCATCCCACGCATACAATGCCGGCACGCGACCCTCATCCGTCGGCCAAAACGCCCATACACATTCACCCAACTCGTCACTCTCTCAGACGGTAGCACCTACACCCAGCGCACTACCTCCCCAGCCCCCGTCTACAAATCCACAAAAGACACACGAAATACATCCCTCTGGAATCCCAGCAGCCAAAAATTACTGAATATGGAGAGCGATGATTCGGGGAAATTGAGGGCTTTTAGAGACAAGTTTGGGAGAGGGTGGGATGCCAGCAGGATGCAGGAAAGGGATGAGGATGTGGATAGGGAAGAAGGGGAGGGAGAAGTGGAAGGGAGGGGGGAAATGGAGGAGGATAATTTGATGGATTTGATAAGTGGGTATGGGCAGGATGCGGAGGAAAAGGGTGAGGCGGCGGGGTCTAGGAAGGCGAAGGAGAGGAGTGGGAAGGGGAAGGGGGGTGAGAGGTGACCACAGTGTGAACGGTGTAGAATGGACTACTTTACGATTAAGGTGGCTCTTCGGGTTCTTCTATCGAAGTCTGCTGAGCCATAAAAAATTTGGTGGCAGGAAAGCTTTGGACTTGTCTTCAGCTTATTTTATACCCATACATCATTCGTAAAAATACAGACTTGAATCCTCCAGCTCTATTCGCTCCCCGCTCGATCTTGGGTGCTGTGATTCACGTTGTTACTAGCACTCAACGAAGTCCTTCCTGGCTTGAATCTTCTCGTTCCTCGTAATTGAGCTCTATCTCTTCTGTGGCCAGATCACCAGACCATACAGTATTCCACCGTCGGTCTGGAGCCAGGCAGCTTCTGCTGTCAATTGATACTTGGAAACCATGGAGGCGTCCAGTATCTATTCTGACGTCGCAACCACACATGGCCATCAAAGCTTTCAGCGCAAGTCTAGGAGCACGCTACCTGTGAAGTGCTAAGCTTTTGAAAGAGGTCTCAACCTTTGGACAGCACTCACGTACCCTCTCCGACTCAAGTTCAATTGCGACCATTTGGTGAAACGACGTATCTCAAGCCTTGTGTTTTGATTTGAATCAAAAGTTCACCTGGAGAAGCACCATAAATGGCTTGCAGTAATTCAATAGAATCTGGGAGGCTTCCTAGCCTGGACAGGAGTTGCACCTTCATCATTGGCAGTCGGATCGCCAGCAGTGGTAGTCGACGTCTCTTCGGCCGCCCTGGCCGCAGCTTCTTCCTTCTTTAGTCGCCGTTTCCCTCGTTTCCGATCTTTGGCTTCCCACGCACGGTCTTCCTCTTCGATATGCTTGATGACGTCTGCCCATTCCTGCTCCTGCTCTTCATCTCCTGTTCCCAAAACTTTATCCACATCGACCTCTTCCCCTCGGCGTATTTTGTCCAAAACTTCTTTCAAAAGTGCTATCTTAGCGTCCGCCTTGCGGCTGGAGGTAGGGTACTCATGTCTTAGAGCGAGCATCTGAATGGCGTTCGATCCTATGAGGAGGAATATCCATATGAAAAAGGTCGCTGGGTTCCAGTCTTTGGAACGCTGAGACTTGGTAGGCGCGCCTGAATTGTCCTTGTTTCGAAATGCTTTCGGGATTATCGAATGCCACAAAGAGGGTTGAGCGACCCGCGGTAGGTTGTCAACAAAGGTGGCATATGTTCGGTCCTTGGCACAGATGTTAGCGGACCGAAGGCAATACATGGGCGGTCTGAAAGCTTGTGAATGGCTTCTAGCATTCAAACATCGTGTTAGTCGAGATAGAGCCATGAGTGACTTTAGGATATTTTCCAAGTAGATATTCACTGGACCAGGGAAACTTACAATGTACCAGCTTCGGACATAAGCGCGCCTTGGCGCTTATTGCCGCGCATTGTTTACAAAGCGGACGCAGGTCGAATTCAATATCATAAAGCTTGCTTCGTAACATATCTACGTCGTATTATTGTATTTGAGCATGGGATTGGCGCTATTGTTTCTTCGCTATACAAGAATATGCACAAAAGTAGATATACGATGACCCAGGGGGACCTGCCAACACGGGCAGCCCACATACAGCGTGCAGTAGCCTCCACAGCAACATGTACAGCTGCTACGGTTGAGTCCTTGCGTTCTTATCTCATACCACCAGTGAAGCCCGTAAACCAGCGGGTTAACAAAGCTGGAAGAGCTCTACCATTAACAAAGGAAGCGCGCTCGGCGAAGCCGACTAAGGGAACAGGGTCAAGAGCTAGGAAACCAGCGGTCATCGTTGTCGAGGCGTCAGGAGCAGAGGGACAAGACAAATCCAAACCGGAGGAAAGTGTCCAGTCTCGGGAGAGGTTCGAACTTGCGACTGCAGTCATCAATGCTTCACTCAAAACCCTTACAGAAGCTATCAAAAACCCGTCACTGCAGAAAACAGGAACAGCGCTCTCAAGGCGCCCTTTTGACGCTACCCTCGACAATGGGTCTAGCACTCGCAGTCAGAATGCCTTGCAGCCAATCTGTGGCAATAAAGTCACCAATTCACCAGGCAAGCATTGCCACTCTCCCCGTTCCTCATCTACAGACGAAAGGATTGGTGGCCTTAGAGCTCAAGCAGAATGTGCGAGAATTGCCTTTGCTACTCTTCGATCTTTACAGGGAGTTGTTGGCTCCCCGGATCTGCCATTCCCTCAATTGGAGACGGGGATGTCTGCTCTGATCGCAAAGATGATTGCTTTGGGCTTCGACGAACTAGCCTCCAAGGAGCTTCGAATTCTCAGACGACGTCTTGAGACATTTATAGGGACTTCGCACTCATCTTTGACTTCTGTTCCAGACCCTGTGGAGGGTGAATACGCATCTGAATCAAAATCAGAAACCCTGACTTGCATGCTTAAATATCGAAACATCGATGCAAAGGGGCCAGTTTTAGCATTGATAATCGCTTCGCAATTACAAGCATTGAAAATCCTAGCACTGAGGAAAGACGTTTCTGCCATCGAAGGTGCGCTCCAGCATCTACAACTCGACGTTCCATACTCGCCTGCAAATATGATGCAGCAACAATTGGACCCAGAAATACCTGCATCTCGAGATAAGGGAGCTCTTCAACTGGAGACTCTAGCCAAGCTGCTTATCGCTCTATGCCCCAGTTCTTCAAAATCAGAAGATCAAACTATGAACAAGTCGGGCAAACCGGTGTCTCCAGTAGCAAGCTTTCAGCTCCAGTCTCTTGCATTGCGCATACGATTGTTATGGTGGGACATCTCTGGCCACCAGGGCAATGTTATGACGGAGTTGATCGACCCATTTTCTCGATGCCTATCGGCCTTCCAACGCCGATCAAGGCAAGACAAGAAAGTCAAGTATGATTTAGCAAAGTCGACTTGTGAAACAGTTTTGAATTCTCTTCAAGGGGTAGCCGGTCGTAAAGATGGAATACTCTTCAGTATCCACCAAACGTTGGCCGAGTTAGCAGAAGATAGCCTGCAGAAGGACGATGCGATAGCATGGTTTCAACAATGTAGGGTCGGCGCCATGATGTCTGGAGCTTCACGAACACAGATGTGCACGATGTGTTGCCGCTTTGCGGCTCTTCAACTCCGGGTTCTAGACCCTGGTTCCATGGGTGATGCCATGAATTCCTTGCAAGATGCCGCCAGCAGTTTGAGGAGCAATTTACAAGGGGATCCTGCAGATTTGGACGACTTATTGATAGTCGTTGCAAGCCTCCGGAAATTGGCATTTCACTCCTTCCAGGAAAACCATAAATCTTCTACGACAACCCCCACAGGAGTCTCGGCCACATTCGCAGATGAATGTAGAGACATTGTCTTGTTGTGCGTCAACTTCATGGTTCGTTACCTCGGCAATGGCTCCTCCCGGGTTGAGAGCGAGAAGGCTGTGGCGCGCCGAGAGCAGCGGAGGAGAGCAATCATTCGGATCGCGAACCCTACCATAGAGTCAGTTGCTGCGATGGCCAGGTTCTCAGTTAGAGCAGATCAAGAGGTCTGGCGAAAAGTTGAGTTGGGACTTCGAGACTGCACCAGGCTAGTGGAAGGTCTGGAACAGGACAACTACAGTACTAAAGACGACATGCCTAACTCCTGGGGTTTGGCTGCCATATCGAATGCATATTGGACCCGTTATCTGCACCTCGTGCGCACAGCGGCCGATACAAAGAGCTCTCTGGAGTGCCTCCGAACATCAATCGACACCATCAAGAACCGACCAACTCACGAGAAGGTCGCAGGGCATCTTCCAAAGAAACTCGAAAAGTATGCACAGCTATTCGAGAACATGCGAGAGTACAAGAAAGCAACTGGAGCTTATGAGGAAGCCCTTGGGGCCTATATGGGTACAGATCTCCGTATGACGTTACAGCAGTCTGCAGCAACAAGATCACTTCAAGATGTATTTGAGAACAACGCCGAGCTAGCCCAATTGTCCAAAATCTTGCGTGCGTACCCCCGAGTAGCCTTGAAAGCTGCTGAGGCAGGAGACGAGTTGAGGATGTTCTACGATCCTGAAGAGCTTGCTTCTGGTGAGCGTGGTGTCTTCCTCGAGCAGCAGCTTCAATCGATCTCTGCGATCCTGCTTGACCAGGGTTCTACAGCCAATAGCCAGCACCATATGAAAGTTCTGGCCAACACTCTCTTATCTCTGTACAGTGAGGCGCGTTTTCCGGTGCGACGCCTGCGCGTCCTTGTTCGTTTGCTTACTCTCCGTCTGACAAGATCTGATGCGTTAGACAGCCATATCCGAGACCAGTTGTTTCTTGAAGTTGATGAAAACGCTATGGTCGCCCATTCTGATATGGGTTTGTTGCATTACCTTCCCCATCTCGCAGCCTCCAGACGCATTCTTATCAGTGTGTGTCAGCCGGTACCGGACATAGAAGGCATAAAAACAATCATCGGTTCCTGGTCTCGCTTAGTGCAAGAGCAACGGGACTGGCACGCGCTCCAAGGACATGTGTACGACATTACTGATTGGCTGATGCAACTAGAGCTCTTGGCCGACTACTTAGAGATGCAAGGCCTCGATCTGCTCAGAATATCAGTACTGAACTTGCTGGCAACAATTCACGAAGGTGCAATCCCAATACAATGTTCCATATTGGTTTCAGAACTCACTGAGCTTGGAGTTCAATACGCGCGACTTGGATACTCCGGTAATGCTGGCATTACTTTGAACAAAGCTCAACGATACCTAGAAAAATCGGACCTGCCCTATGAAACTGTAATTCGATGGCATCTCGCGTACGCTGAATATGCTCTCGTCAATGGGAACTCAGCTTCTTGGTGAGCACGTTCTGACCTCTGAATGCGATGTGCTAATATTTGATAGTAAGGAGCATCTGGGTAAAGCTGGGCGTATGTTCAATGAAAGCAGTAGCAGCGTACAGAGTCGGAAAATGAGATCAAGGGATCTGAGTGAACAGTCTCAGCTGATTGCAGACGCGTATTACGTGTATTCATCTTTAGCAGCTGCAGAGGGTCTCACTGCGAATGCAATCTACCTTGCTCGCCTATCTGTGAGGAATCTTCAACGGGCATGGGCTTACCTGGAACGTAGCCGGAATACGAACAACAGAAACTTACAGAGTGGTCCAGCGGCAACGGAGAAAGAGTCATTGGCGGAGGCCATATCCAAACTCTCAATATCAGAGCGGTGGTCAGATGATGGTGTGACAACCTCACCGATTTCAGCACTGCTTGCAACCGCCTTCTGGAAGTTGATTGCTCGATTGTTCCGGGGACTAACCCAGACTTCCTCGCTCTTTGCCGCCCACGGTCTCATCCCGGAGGTGCGTTACTATCTCCAGCAAAGCCAAATGATTGCAAAGGCTGCCTGCGCACCATGTCTTCTTGGGCAGTATTTCGCCCTCTCGGGACAACAGTCCACACTGAGCGGCGAGACTGATGAGGCTACTTCGCTGTTCCAGCAAGCGGAGGCGAATCTGTCTAGCACGCAGCCGGACCGAAATTATGCTATGCTTCAGGTGTTCCTCGGTACATATCACACAAAAAGCCAGAATTTTCAAGCCAGTGAATTGGCATTCGGCGTAGCAGAGAAGACCATTCAGAGCTTGATCAAAAGGAGCTTTTTGAACCGCTTAACCTGCAACGAGTCAAGAGCGGAAGATCTTGACCTCCAAATGAGTGCACTGACACTGCAGGAAGCTAAAACATCTCGTCAGACTCCTAAATGTCAAGGGCGTAATACTTCAAAGAAGGACAGCACCATATCGTCCGCAGATCACAAGGCCTCCACGTCTTTGGTTAAGGGCATCCCTGAAATCGAAGTGATTGGTCTCAATCGTATAAGAGGTGAAATCATTCGTCGACGCATCCATTCTTCTATCCGTGAAGGCAACCTCGAAGTAGCAGCATCCATGCTTGAAGTAGCAAGGAATCATACCTACAGCCACCAGTGTGCTGTACCACAAGGACTACTGACATCTCAACTGTATTTCCGCCAAGCGTTACAACGACTAGCCAGCGATCCAGTACTCTGTGCCATCCCCGAATCCACTGTTTCTTGCCCTTCAATTAAGTTATCGAGTGACGGGAAGCGCAGACAAGGTCCTGTTGACGCATGTCTTACAAGCACAGATAGCGCTTCATCGAAGCTTCAACGCAACAAGGGTTTATCAAAGACCTCAAGAACCAAAGCTCAGTGTGTGGCCAAGCCTGAAGTTGATCTCCTCCGCCTTGCTCAGAAGGCAATGAGCGATGTTTTGAATCTGGCGAGGCAGGTTTCTTCCACCTCGTCCTTACACGAGGTCTCGGATGTATTAGGGAATATTTTGATAACGCTCTCTGCTTCTCCTACTTCCACGTATGCTTTGGGGAACCCTGTCTCCGCTACCCTTCTATTATATGTTCTTGGTACGTGTTTAGAGTCAAAGGCCTGAGTGCGATGAGCTGACTTGGCATGCAGAGGTGGGTAGGATCTACTCGATGATTAGGCAATCCTCGGCAATACAGGTCGAACGACAACTGTGTGCGACTAAGGAGGCCAACGATTGGCCTAGTGAGGACACTTTTGAAGATCAATTCTCACCGCGGTCAGGGGTAGATGTCGACTTTGCCACTTTCCAAACCGAGTATATTGACATCATACCTTCGGGATGGACGGTGGTATCAATATCGTTGAGCGAGTCTCATGACGATATCTTCATATGTAAGACTCGTGCTGGGCAACCTCCATTCGTTCTACGATTGCCTCTGAGCAGGCACAGCTCAATGGAATGTGACGAAGAAGTATTTGGCTTCGGGCAAGCGAAAGCTGAAATGCAAGATATCGTCGTCCTTGCCAACAAGTCTGCCGAAGCCGCAGACGACGTCACCCGCAAGGGCGCCAAGACGGAATGGTGGAAGACCAGGGAAAGACTTGATGCGAGACTGAAAGACCTGCTCATCAACATCGAGAATATTTGGTTGGGAGGCTTCAGGGGCATTTTCTCACAGAGGATTGAAAATCAAGAGCTTATATCAAGGTTCCAGCAGTCATTTCAGAACCTCATGGATAAGCACCTTCCGTCTCGACAAAAATCGGGGAAAGCCGTTCAGACCAATTGTGTTGCCTTAGACCCCCGTGTTCTTGAGATGTTCGTCAGCCTTGGCTGCCCAAGCGAGTCGAACGATGTAGACGAGCCGCTAATGGATTTGTTGTACTTCGTGGTCGATATCTTGCAATTTAATGGCGAAAGAAATGCTTATGATGAGATTGACTTTGACTCGGTGAGCTACATCTAAGATACTATAGGAGTACTCCAGCACGGCTAATACTTTGCAGCTAGCGGTTGGGACTATTGACGCACTTCGACAATATCATCAGGCTGCCAAGGATAAAGATGAACATCAATCAGAGCAGCACACTATCTTGATACTGGACAAAAACCTACAGTGCTTCCCTTGGGAGTCAATGCCTTGCCTGAGCGGTCAAGCTATCTCTAGGCTACCATCCCTTGGGTGTCTGAGGGACAGAATCCTCCAGCAACGAAGCGGACAGGAACAAAGTGACTTTAGTGGGACAGACAGAGAGCGTTTTTACATCAGTGGTCGCAATGGAGCGTCACTACTAAACCCTGCAGGAGATTTGATGGCAACTCAAGAGAGGCTCGAACAGCCACTCCAAGGACTGTCCGGCTGGGAAAATGTGATCCAGCGAGAACCTACGGAGACTGAGATGAAGCACCTCCTCGAGGACCATGACCTATTCTTGTATTTTGGACATGGAAGCGGCGGTAGCTTTATTCGTTCTAGAACCATCAAGAAGCTCGAGAAATGTGCGGTTGCCCTTTTGATGGGCTGCAGCAGTGGTGCGTTAGTCCAAGCTGGAGAGTTCGAGCCTTACGGAATGCCGATGAATTACATGCAGGCCGGATGTCCTGCTTTGGTGGCAAATCTCTGGGACGTGACTGACCGAGACATTGATAGATTCTCGCAGACCGTACTAGAGACGTGGGGTCTCTTCCGTACAGCTCAGCCACAGAGCAGTCCGATCAAGAGATCCGCGAAACAGAAAGGGAAGGGTAAGATGGAGAATTTTGTGGGGGTGGAGACCTGTGTTCGCAGTCCTCTTGCATTGGATCAAGCGGTTGCAAAGGGACGAGACTGTTGTAAATTGAGGTATCTGAATGGTGCGGCGCCGGTTATCTACGGGGTGCCTGTATATCTATCTTAGCGGGAGGGAGCATTGGGTGGCGCATCGCTCACATTGGGTATCCATGGCTATGCATTTGGATTGCGCCTAGGATTACAGGAGTTTCTGCTTTGCATTAGTGACATATCCCGTTCTCTTTTTCCGAAACAGGAGCTCAAGTCCGAAGGACATTTCAAAGAGATACATCTTGCATTGGTCGAGCGCTTCTGAGCCTCTCACATTGATGGTATCTCATGAGGCTTCTCTCGTTTTGGAGGTGATTGCAAAATCAATTTCATCCTTGTTCAGGCTTCCTGCCATGCACGAGCTGTTCTCGGGCAGTTGGAGTTTTCATTTGCTGGAAGACACGGCGGAACCATCCCCGCTTTCTCCGGTAATCGACGTCACAATCAAACAAAACATTTGGACGTCCGTGCATTCGTTTCTTTTCGTTCTAACAACTCAAAATGTCAGTGCAAACGAAGGCAACAATCACCTCCTTTGGGGGAAAGCTCCTCAAGCTTGCCCACAATGCTACTACCACCAAATGCGACATGGGCTTCAATCTTTACCTGCCCCCACAGACCACCATCAATGCCCTTCATAAAGTCCCACTTATAATATATCTCGCCGGTCTCACTTGCACCGGAGACAATGGAGCAGAAAAAGGCTTCTTCCAGCATGCAGCCAGCCAAAAGGGCATAGCGATCTTGTACCCAGACACCAGTCCTCGTGCGTAGTTCTTAGGCCCCATGTGCGGAGAATCTCGACTAAGACACCCTGTCATCAGGTGGTCTCAAGATCGAGGGCGAGGACGACTCCTACGACTTCGGTAGCGGCGCAGGATTCTATGTTGATGCCACTAAAGAGCCGTGGTCGAAGGGATATAAGATGTATAGCTATATCACATCCGAGTTGCCGAAGACTGTATTTGAGAATTTCAAAGAGATCGATGGCGAGAGAGTCAGCATTTTTGGACATAGCATGGGTGGGCATGGAGCTTTGACTTTGGTAAGTGATAACATCAGACGAAATCTGATTTGGCAACATACTGAAAGGGCGCTGGGTCTAGTTTTTGAGGAATCCGGGGAAATATAAGTCTGTGTCTGCTTTTGCGCCTATTGCGAACCCAGTGAATTGTGACTGGGGTAAGAAAGCGTTTGGGGGTTACTTTGGAGAAGAAAACAAGGATAAATGGGCGGAGCATGATGCGACTGAGTTAGTGAAGAAGTGGAAGGGCGAGCCGCTTGATATATTAATCGATGTTGTAAGTCACTGTCCCCTCTACTGTACACGAAAGCCATTTGATACGAGGTTGTATAGGGTACAGCAGACAACTTCTATAAGCAAGGCCAACTCCTTCCTGAGAACTTCGTCAAAGCCGCGGAGGGAAAGGGAAAGGTCAATGTTAGGTGGCAAGACGGTTATGATCACAGTTACTTCACAATGGCGACTTTTGCGGATGACCACATTAATCACGCTGCGAGGTATCTTTTGGAAAAGGTGTAAGTTTGCCTAGGCTCATGAACTAAATAAAAGGAAAAGAAAGAGCTTCGCTAAGGTATGTATATATTCAAAAGTACGAAATTATGAAACAATTACGCAGAACAATAATAAAGTAAGAGCTGCATTGTAGAATACTCTTTGCGGGCCCACCTTACTCTGAATACAGTCTTATGATTGCAGTTCAAGCCATCCACAAGGAAAAAACCATCGGCATGCATGATACATAGCCCGATGTTGTAATGACGTTCCTCTACTTGCAAATTTAAGAAGCTTTCATCTTCAACCCTCCCGCAACCATGTGTCTGACTGATTACAATGATCTAGCAATGTAGATATGATGACAAACCGATCGTGGAGCTCACTGCTTTCATTCAATATTACACAAGGATACCTCAGGTTAGGCTTTAAGATTATCACGAATCCAGCTCAACGAGCCATATACCCAATGTACGTTGAGTTCTATTCGGCAAGTCTTAGTGTCGCTCTTTCTTCCGCCCCACCAAATATCACGTGCTAGGACACTGCAGCTTCTTGCTTGAATGGTGCAGCGAGGAATTTGTTTAAGGAGAGCTGGGGATCAGTCTAAACGATTTGCAGCCCCGTCAGAGGATAACATATCCGTTCACGACTTCTGTACCCGTTCAAGAGTCTGACAAAGACATTACATTGGCAGCATGGATGGCCCCCTTTATTAGGTCTTTGAAGCCGCGGATTGAGGGTGTTGTAGAGGTACATCATCGATTTCGGCTCAAGTACCGAACGAGGAACGAGGTTTTCTGCCGTCCTCGGTGCCAATAGAGACCCACTGTAGTGGTCGGCAATATTCTGCCGAAGGCTCATTCATGGGCCTCTTGGGACATGAGTGTGGGATGCATCTTATAAGCACAGACATTTGTAGCTAGCTTTCCTCGAGTATTGGATTTCTCATCAGCCCGAACGCTGCCGGGAGGATGAAGGTGGGGACCCAGATCGAGGCTGAGATCTAGACTTGCTGCTCGTGGCCTAGCGGTTGTCCAGCTTAGATCTAGCCGGCAGCCTCCATAACAGCCACGTGGGAGAATTGCTCAAATACGGTGATACTCTAAGTATCAACTTTGGGTCGCTTAAAGGATCCAATCGGAGCGGTTCCTTATACTTGTGAGGTATACAAAGCTTAACGCTGGTCGCCCAGGTGTTACCAATCGGCGGGTAGTAATATCAAACCCACGAGGCGTGCTATATCAACAAGCCTCGGCAAAACTTTGGGCCCTCACTCATTTCCAATAAGGCCAAACTGCTTCGGCTGGTCAAGTACCGAAAGTTTTCCCTCCTGGAAAGTAAAGAAAGTTTGAGAAAGCCGTTGAACAAGAAACGAACCCCTGATCCGATGTATAGCAATTAAAGAAATGCGCTATTCATCCGCCCCTGGACAGCATGATGAAAGGAAGCCTTAGAAGCCGGCATTCAGGGGATATTCATGCATACCGGGAGCCTCTTCCGCCTCTAAGGGGCTGTTTTAGCGGCAATGGTCCGGCCCGAGGCTAGTAAAACCGTCCCCTTTCGGCCAGTCCTTTTGGGCACAACAATACACCTAAGTACCTAGTACTTCTACTTCCAAAGCGCCATGAATGTTAGACAACTTACTTACCACGCGACATCCCACACTGCAAGAAGAGATAGCAGCAGGCGAAAAACCGACAGAATCTTGTAACTTCGCAGAGCATCGTGCACCTAGGCAGTCACCAAATCTTTAGAGATTCTGTCTGGCTTTGCACAACTGCAATTTTAGAAACCGTGGTGCGCTCATGCTAAATACATCCTATTGAAAACTCAATATGGTCAGAGGGCTAAGACGCTACGAGTACCTGCTATCAAAGTGGAAATGAAGCTGGCATACACATGGATTTACGACATCTAGACGCCTTGACTACTGTCCTTCCATGGCTTGGTGCCTTCCTAGGCAGCACCATGAACAGCTCTTGCTCCGCAGATTCTTACGTTTAGTCGCGAGACCATTCGTCGAGAACGACTAAGAAGCTCTTATATGCTGCTGTGGGGTCATCTGAATGACCTCGCCTGGTAAGGCTCGATCAAATCGTATTTTCAAGCTTTGCAGGTCGGTGTCAGGTAAATGACAATCTCCTTGGCCAGATCATGCGCTCTGTTTTTCTTCCTCAATATATTCCATCGCTGATGCCCACCTTTCCTTGAAACCATCCAGTCTTTCCCATTTGTTTGCTGTACCGTCCCTCTTTTCAAAGCCTGAGGCTTCAAACACTCTCATTGAAGTTTCACAACCCTGGTCAGGACGCTTCTCTCACCCAATAAGACTCACCCCAACATGCATTTCAATAATCTTCTTTTGCTGTCTTTTTCACTTACAATAGCGCAAGGCTTTGTAGCCCCGCGTAACATTGGATCTTCTTCCTCTGGGGCTGGCGCTGGGAAGTCCGGGGCTGGCGCTGGGGCTTCCTCTTGCCAAAAAGATGATTGCTACAACGCCATTTTCAGCCGCAATGACAACGGTTTCTGCCGCCAGTTCACCTCGCCGAAGTCTTGTAACCTACCTTCGGACTTGATCAAGTTTTCGAGCAACAAGAATGGCGTACATAGCGCCTGCAATTGCTACCTTCAGCAAAGCCCCTCAACAAGCTCCGCACCAGCAACGTCGCCAACCTCCGGGCCATCTTCCTGTGTTAAGGATTCATGCTATAATGATATTTTCAATCGAATCGACAACGGCTTCTGTCGCCAATTTGTCTCGCCCAGCTCTTGTAATTTACCCTTCGATCTGATCAAGTACTTGGGTCAAAAGAACAGTGTCCATAGTGCCTGTAACTGCTATCTACAACACCAAAGCACCCAGACCAATGGTCCCACAACAGCGCCGTAAGTTTCACCTTTCGAGACGACAGACATGTGCTTTATGACTCACCTAAAACTTCCAGTCAAACTATTACCACAAATGGTCCATCCTCACCCGGTCATACAGTTACCATTACTGGACCTGAATCCGACTATACCGTTACTGTTAGCCAAACTCAACCAGGCCACACAGTCACAGTTACAGGTTCTGCTCAGCCAGCACATACTGTAACAGTCAGCGGTCCCTCCCAACCAGCCCACACCATCACCGTCAGCGCTGAAGCCACCAAAACCTGCCCCTCCGCCAGCACAGTCCACTCAACCTGCACGGTCACAAAAACCCTAACGCCCACCGCGCAAGCGACTTGCTCTTCCCACTCCGCTAGTGTCATTACGAAGACGTGCACGGTTACGAAGACGGCGTCGTGCAGTGGGCCGAGTAGTTCTGCGCCGTAGGACGAGTCATGTTGTTACCATGCAGAGATAAGTGGCAGGGCCGGTGGATAAGTATTCAAGCATAAACAGTTGGGGATGAGGGAATGGTGGAATGGGGATATACCAGGCGCATTCTGGCGCGAAAGGGCTTGAGGGAATTTTTACCACTTCCAAGGCCACGACGCTCATTTGAAAACTAATAACATTAATAACTAAGTTGTCTGTATACAGCGATCATAATCTTTAGTCTAATATATAATTCAAGAACTGCAGTATGACAGGAAATGGAAAATTTTCGCTTTCCTGCATTGCACTGGAAGCTTGGAATGAATGGGACAGGCGCAACACACAGTGCAGATACAAAGACCGACCACAGCAGGCCAGCAAAGGAAACGGTAATCCCCCATGGGGCAAGGATGATGAGTCCTTGTAACCACATATTCTTAAGGCTACCTACCCCCTTCTCCCTGCCCCACAATCCCAACCCCAATCCCAATCCAAATCCCAACCCTCTCAACCCACAGACTACACCACGTCCCACTTTCCTCCTCCCTTCTCAGCGCCTCTGATCCTTGCAAATCAGAAACTCATAATCACGAAGTGGTTTTCCGGGCAATGAATTTATGTAGATAAGAAGATTGGACTCGTAGGTAAGAAGAATGTGTTTGACGCTGCATTTCGAACACTTAATTCGTATTGGGTATGGAGGGATGGGGATGAGATGGATGAGAGGGATCATTGGGGTTGGGTGGAAGGGGCTGGAGAGGGAGAGGCAGTTGAGAGGAGTGGTAGTGGGAGGAATTGTTGAATTTGGGAGAGGGATGCGAATGGGCTGAAATGGAGGTCTCCTTCCTAGGGATTCCGTGAATTTGTCACCATGCAATCAATACTTTTGGCTTGACATGTTGAAAAATTCTCTTCATCAGCCACAACTCCGTCATGAACCATCTGCTATGCCTATGCTATGCTCCCACCATCCCTACTTAAATCGTCATGACATCAGGACCCTAATTCCGCCCATCCACGCCTGCTGATGCGGTACGTCCCGGACACCTATGTCCAAGTGCAAACAGAGAAAGTATTGATTGATTGCTTGCTTATGTCAAGCTAGCTCCCTTGAACCTTTTAGCAAGTTGCTCGCTACTATCTGAGCTGGAACCGCGACCATAATTGGGATGTAGGGATGAAGGCGAGGGACGCTTAGGGGGGCGCTCACCACTTTCCTGCAATATGGCCAGCAGGGTGGCCCAGCCTGGCTGTTCGAGCAAATGGAATCCGTCAGCAAGATCGTGCGTCCGGGCAACTTTGCAGAGTATGGCTTCTTCTTCCTGCGTGTTGTGATTTCTCGTTAGTGTTACTGGAAGGGAACGATTTAGGTATGATTGAACTTACCTTGCTGAGAATGCCCATGCTATGTATGAAGCATAATAAGTGGAAGTCTGATACTGACTGTATTCCCTGATGTCTGTCGATGTTGCTACCACTAACGCCTAATTGAGAAGCCACTGCCTTCCATTCCTGACTTTGTCCTATGGCTTCGCGGTTTTCAATGGCAAATCGAGAGCTCTTAAAAATTGGCGAGGATTCGGTAGGGAACCCATGAGTAAGGGTGACGAGTAGATATTCAACTGGGAAACTCGGCTTCGCATTTTCTTGGACGCTGGCTCCGTATTCATTTATTCTTCTGTAAAAAACTTCAGGGATGTAGCGTGTTCGACTTGTTGAGCCGTCATCTTCGTCTTCGCTACGGACAATCATGACTGATGGATCCGCTGAAGGCTCGATAATATTGGCTCTAACCATCTCGACGGCCGAATTCGAGACTTGGTACGCTGTAATTGCAATACCACCATCTTCGTCACCACTCAATACACATGTGACAAAGTTCGACCCAAATCTCCCAGTGTCGCTCCATTTCGTGGGCTTGGGATTCTGAGCTTGCAGTCTGGCAGCAAAACATATCTCCAGCGAGGACAAGTAATATGAGTCGATATGACGTTTACACACCACAGTACCATCGCCAGCGCCAGCATCCGTCAAGTCTGTGAAGATCACTCCTACTTTTTGCAGGCCGCACATGAGTGCTACTTCTTCCACATCCTTTTCGTTTTCCCACTCATGCAACGTGCAGCCATCCACTTCGTCAACCTGTGGCGGTTCATATATAGCTTCCACAACCGCCTTGATACCCAGCGGAACCTCGGTGTATTCTTCGTAGTGGCCGTAGAGAAAGCCCACTCGTTGTGACCCAGACGCTCTCCAGAAATCAAGGAGGGAATCTATGAGCGAAGGTGATGCAAACTCGACGTGATCCACCATTCGAAAGGGTTGAGCTTGTAGAGTTATGGCGCTTGGCTGACATTTTGTACAGATACCATCAGGCCATGGAGGGTGGCCTGATGGACAGTCTGGCTTTACCCGGTAGTAGGGTTCGCTGAGTGGGGGCATATACGACGATTTAAGTTCGGGTTTGTTCGTGGCAGAGTTTATCTTCCGGAGGTATGAATGGAAGGACAGGTGTTTGATCTTTTTTTCTTCAAGGTATTGTGGTGCATAAGGTTCGAGAGGCATGCAATAATCACACATCCCTTTCGGACCATGTCTGCACATCTTCTCGTCTCGACGCCGAGGGATCTTGCCATCTTCCTTGTCTAATCGATTGTCCAACTCCGACTGCTGAATAACTTCCCATGGATTCTTGATCGTGGTCGTCGGCGAGGTCTGAGGCGGTGGAGCGAGAGGCAGATCCTGGATCGGTAACACAGGCTGACCGTTCAGTCGGTTAGCTGAATTGTGCGGTTGTGAGGCAGTGGGTATTGAGACGGTAGTGTGACCATTTATGGGAGGTTCGTTGCTATATTTGATGAATAATTTGTCACCATGGCTGGAGAGGTCAGCCTTTGTGGTGCTACTACTAGGTGCCTGACCTACCTGAGACCGACTTTCTTTATAGCTACGCCCCTGAGAGAGCTCAAAAGCCTGTCTTCGCCACTGTGGGGTTTATTGGAGAGAACGATCGACTTGGAGTTTACATCTTTTGGTAAGTTGTCAAGGATCTGTTACGAAGTTAGTCAGAGTATGAGTAACAGAGACCCTTGAAATCATACCGGAGACAGCAAGGATGTAAAATCCTCGGATGGGTCGACATTCAATCTGAATTGCCCGTTCTTACTCTCAAAGCGGAGCAGAATGGTTTTTGAAGGCGGCATGTCGACCTTAATTTGGGGGTACCTCTAATATCTATGTCAAGGATTATCTCTGCACGCCATCATCCAAGTAAGACCGAGAATTTTTAGGAGAATTAAATTGTTCAGGCAGTAACATCAGTCATG
Source organism: Cladonia metacorallifera KoLRI002260 (assembly GCA_000482085.2). NCBI lineage: Eukaryota > Fungi > Ascomycota > Lecanoromycetes > Lecanorales > Cladoniaceae > Cladonia > Cladonia metacorallifera. The sequence continues at coordinate 1,673,041 of KI911126.1, forward strand.
CAGAATGATATCGAAAGCAGCGGAGCTTAAGCTCCCATGGCGTAGACCCATCGGCGGCGGTTCATCCTCGGCCCGACATTGCGGCTCTATTCTAAGAAATCTGATATTGGCGAGGTGTTCTTTGTTCCCAGCCAAGTGAACATGAGCTCACCCCCATTAGTTCTTCCTACCCCTGTCTGCATATCGTCCTTCGACCGCTCGTCACGACTCCTTGGTATAGCTTGTTCTGTTCCCACAGGCGGCGTATAAACCCTCTCACTCTCAGTTTCGGGCACCAGGGGCTTGAAGGGAACACCGCACGCAACTGGTGTCTGCGAGCAAGGCAACCCAGCAGGGTGCTCTTTAAAGATGGTGGACCTGATCGGTCTTGCGATACCATTTGCTTATTTGGGTATACTCGTTGGATCATTGGCGACATTTTCCTCCCTCTACAGAAAACGAAAAGCAGGTCAGTTGCGACTACAACGATTCCAGTAGTCCAGGTCTAGCTGGAACTTCTAGTCGATGCTTACACCTTTACAGCAAAATCTACCGCCTTAGAGCCATGGTTTGGTCCTCACGTCCAACGCAATATCTACCTCTCGCTCTTACATCTCGAACCTCAGCCAGGGCAGGAAAAGGCCACACCAGTACCTGACAGTGTGCTGAAGGCAGCCCTGTTACAACGAGCGACAGAGGATATTCGGAGGATTCTGGCAATAAGAGTCGCGAAACAGCCGCTGAATCTACTACTACAGAAAGGCAGCGTGGGAGACGAGCTATGGCAGAGGTTTCTAAGAGCGGAGAAAGAGATGGAAGCCGAATTAAGAGACGTTGTGGAAGAGGTATATTGCTCCTCAGCTCTTAAGCTCTTACGAAGCGCTTCTCTAACAGTGCATTACAGGCAAATGCACTAGCGACAAACTGGGGCCAGACGATTTTTCAAAGTGCAAATGAAATGGTACAAAACGCTACAGTCCGGGGAAAAGTGGCCGAGATACAGGAGAAGGGAAAGGCTGACCGGGAGTGGTGGGATAAGGAGAGAGCGAGCATTCAGTCGAAGTTTATGCAGGAGCTAAACGAAGAAAAGCCGGTCGAGACACCGAAAGGCGCAGCGTCAGGGGGTGTGAATAGTGATGAGGATGCAGTGCTCGTGGAAGGTGGAGGTCCAGCGTCAGGATCGGCACCGGGATCGAAAGGAGGTACGAAGAAGAAGAAAGCGAAGAAATAATTATATATAGGTGGCGACACCTTGTAACACCATTCAACACAACTTTTAAGGATCGCTACGGTGATAATGATACCCGTCTTGCCTCTGTTCGAGAACGAGATCCTGCATACGGTCAAATCGAAAGTGAGAATAGAGACATACCTACTAGGTAACTCGCCTCCGTATCCACCCATAGCATTGGAAGATCTCTCCCTCGCGCGTCCAGGATGCACGCCCCTTCCCAGCCCTTTCAAGCCTTTCAGGTAAGAGATGACAGAGTCGATACAAATTAGGCTTTGAAAGCGCCTCCAGTAAGAAACAATTCATACTCATACTCCGGCTGGAACTCGCAATACAAGTTTTCCTATCCATCTTCAGTTCAAACCCCCAAACCCAGATCGCAGATACTCACCGCTTCACTCGCCATCTTAAAATTATATGCCGCCTCTTCATCCCTAATAATCTGCTTTTGAATTCCATTAGCAGCAGCAGCCTCAACCAACAGCTGTGCCTCGCAGCTCTTCTCCATCAATCTAAACAGATACGCAGCTTCATCCACCGTCTGCCCAACAGTCAAAAGCCCATGATTCATCAATGTCAAACCCTTCCCCTTCGATCCCAACGCCTCCGCCATCTTTCGCCCCTCTTCCACGCCTAAGACTAAGCCTCCATATTCAGCGTACACGCCTTGCGCGTTGTAGAAATTGCAGACATCTTGATTTATCATCTCAAGGGGACGAGCGAAGGTGGACCAAGCTCGGCCGTACGTAGAATGTGTGTGACATATAGCATGGACCTATGTAGCAATTAGTCTGCCCAACTCGTCCGAGAGGCCTATGGGCGCCGTACATCTGGCCTTGCTCTGTGTATTGCGGCATGTATAAGAAAGCCAGCAGAATTGACTGGTCTATTATTACTTCCTTTGACAATATCACCATCGAGGTTGACAAGGATCATGTCTGATGCCTTGAGCATGCCAAAGTGTACGCCCAATGGGTTCATCCAGAAGGTATCCTCTTGAATTGAATCCCGCACCGATATATGTCCTGACATCCCCTCTGTGTAGCCATGACGGGCAAAGACACGGAATGCGCCAGCCATATGTTCTAATTGCCATTGCCTCTTCTCTTCTAAATTTTTAAATGATGGTAGGCCAGGAATGGTAGGACCATGGGACATAGCCTGGATTGGGGTGGGATCATTGCCCCTCGTTTGAGGCGTATTATACACAGCTGCAGGCGCCATGATTGATATACTCAGACTGCTTCACAAGCTCCGGTGGTAGAGTGGGCTTTGGAATCAACAGCGAGGTAGCAATTGATAGAATGATGAGAGATCCTCCGCACATTGCAATGGATTAATGCTAGTCGATCGGCTTCTAAGTCTTAGCGCGAGAATCTTAAGTTTCACATAATGCAGATTTTTTGGCGAGAAGCTTTTGGAAGGATACTGGACTGTACTGTTGTACCAAATTATAGAGACTTTGCCTTTGTCCTTTGGGTTCATACACGGTTATCGGCGAGTCCTAGCCGTATCCCCATTACGGATCTTCAAAGATTGAGTTGACCGCGAGTTTCTCGCCGTTCGAAACCAAGTATCAGTGTAGAGATCAAATGGCAGGACATTTTCAGTCTCTAGCTGTTACATTTCTTGGTTGTGGTAAGTCTCTGTATTGGGTTTTGAGGATCTCTGGGTTAACATTTTCTACTTTCTAGGCAATCTCAGCTCTGCTGTCCTTGACGGCATACTAGCTTCGCTGTATGATTCGCCTGAACAATTCAGTACATCCACTCAGACATCTAAGGTCGTCTCTTCCGTATCAGAATCAACCCTGGTTCCCGGAAATTTCGTAGCTTGTGTCCACTCGCAAGGAAGTGCTACCTCGCTAGAAAAGAAGTACCACGGTAAAGGTGTTACTGTTTTGGCCCAGGAGAATGTCCGCGGAGTCCAGCAAGCCGATCTGGTAATGTTGGGAGTAGAGCCAAGCGTATTCAGAGAAGTTCTAGCTGAACCCGGCATGCGTGACGCCCTTTCGAGCAAGATTCTGGTTAGCTTTGTGGGAGGCAAAACGATTCCTATGCTCCAGGAGGCCATCTATGGTTATGATCCTTCGTCCAAATTCGAGAACGATGCACAGAAGCGGTGTCAGATCATCAGAGTGACCCCTAGTACAGCAGCCGCAGTGAGAGGGTCATTCACCTTAGTGATTGAGGAAAACGATCACCCTTACCCCTCGCAACTCCTCAACAAAATCCATTCCCTCTTCTCGCGCGTTGGAAGCGTTAGGAATATACCAGACTCCTTAGCACATGTCGGAGCAACTCTGGCGTCGTCTAGTCCGGCCTTCTTTGCATTGACCCTGGAAGGAGCTGTCAATGGCGCCGTTGAGCTTGGTATGGATCGAGCAGCAGCCTTAGAAATGGCCGCAGCATCTATGCGTGGCGCAGCGGATCTAGTCGCACACGGTGAGAGTCCAGAAGAGGTCAGACGGAAAATCGCCACTCCAGGAGGTTCGACAGCCGTGGGATTAGATCTCCTCGAAGAAAATGGAGTGAAGCGGTCAATGCAGCAAGCGATTTTGAAGACTGCAACTAAATTAGGCGGGCCTGGACTGAAGAAAGTAGAAGGCTAGAAAACCCTCTCCACAATCTGACTGGTCCAATTGCTCCGTGTAGCAGAACGTAGTTACATGGAAGCTGAGTTTTCTCTCCACATTGTTGTCAGACCGAATCAAGGTTCGGGGATAATAAAAGGTTACCGGTGATGAAGAGCAAGGCTTGTAAGCGTAGTATGCATAGGCACGAGCCTTGAAAGTAGACAGGCGTACTTCCAACGTACCGCTTGAAGTCGTGCTAAACGAAATAAGTTTAGGCGTTAAAACCGTCAAACGTAAGACCTCAAAGCTTGAAGGGTGTTCAATCTTCGCGTCGGAAACATTACAAGAAGCCAGTTTTGGCCCCCAGTTCGAGCAAAGACCAGAGCTGCACAGTAAGCACAGAGCGACGGGCGCCACATGTAAGAGATTCCTGGAACCACTAATAGAAAGTCCCTGTCCTGTCGTCGGAGTTCACAAAGTGTCCGGCGAGGCTAGCTGGAATTAAGTGCATTGACAGAAGCTTTGAGACGCAGTATTCTGTCCCTGAAGAAAGCATTAATCGAACTCAATTCTCTTTCCCCTTAGGAGATATCCCCCAGCATATCTGAACACAAACCACCCTATATAAGCACCAGTGACTATAGTCACGGGCCATTTCTGCCAGTCTCGATCCCAATCCAACGGTATTGGTACCTGGCACAGATCAGTATACACTGGAACCTTCCCCCAAGAATCAAAGGGAGCAGCTTACAGCACCAAGCCAAGCTCCCAAAATTACCCCTACCAAACCTCCCCAGACTTCATCAAAAGGCAAACATGCACCGGAGATCTCCCTCCACATCCGCGCGTCAACACCATGAACATAGAACAAAGGAAGAACCCCCAATAACGAGATATGCGTTGCGCAAAGCAGATTGTGCCAGAAATGGGTAGTCAGAGGGGCGCCAAAGAGGATCAGGATGACCGTGAGGAGAGGCGCAGAGAGTGACAGTGACAGGAAGAGGGAGAAGACCGCAGGCTAAGATAGAGAGATCGATACGTCAGCTTGGCATACTGGCAAATAAATAGGTGACTGAAGTAGCATACAATGATCCTAGACTTGAGGCTAGCTGGAGGCTTTGCAATGGGCTTTGCAAAAGTAACTTTCTTCTTCTTTGGCGTCGCTGAGGATGTAGACGGAGGCGTAGAGCTACCCTTCGAAGGCGGTAGGCAGACTACACAGTAGGTGATTTGAAGATGAGCCAGTGGTGCAAGAGCTTGCTTGAGAGTGGTCACTGGATCAGCAACAAGAGAGGGAAAGCAAAGATAGTAAAGGGAGAGAATAAGGATTGGATGAATATGCGTGTAGATCCGTGCAACATCGGTTGGGAGGACGGATATGGACTGTGAGATTGGGAGGAGCTTGCGAGGCTTTGCCTCGGTGGTTGTCTCTGCCATAATGGCTAGTGCATTGTTGCTATTGGGTATGTGAGAACGAGAAGTATTATGACCAATTAACGTTCAGCTTTGATAGGGCCACAGCCGCTAACCCTGGATCGAATACATAGCCTTGCAATTTGTTTTTGCCGTTCCTTCTACACTACATCGAAAGTGGATCTGATTAAGAAGATCAGCTGATTTGTACTAAGTTCTCACAGCTCTAAACTCTTTTCGTGGAATCCAAGGTCTGAACCCTATGCTCAACCTTCTTCCTACGTCTCAATGAATCATATTCTCTTTGAGAGCGACCTGGATTAATCGTCGAACATGTCTCCCGTTCCTTCACCATCCATTTCCATCATTGGTTCCGGCTTCGCAGGCCTGATGTCAGGTCGCAGTCTCAAAACTATGGGGATCCCCTTTAGGATTTTCGAGAAGAGGATACCAGCCTACAAGACCTCACGTATCATTACCTTGCGGCCATGGGCTTACGAGCCTTTTGCTAAGGTTCTAAAAATAGACTGCCGCCAACTCGCAGAAAAGGATCAAAACCCTGACATTGATACGTCGGACAGCATGTACTGCCCCCAGGACCACGTTGAAGATTTACTCTCTAAAGACCTGGATGTGGAATACTGGCAATTTTCCGACTCCGAAACATTGGATTCGCAAATACGATGGTTATTGTTCACTTCGGCGCCTTCCCCAAGGGAAATGTTTATCAAGTGCCAGCTCATTATTGGAGCAGATGGCGTTCATTCCAACGTCCGCAATCTTGTGTTACCAGACATCAAACCGAGGATATTACCTTACGTTGTCTACTATGGCTCAAGACGAATGACGGCTAGACGCTATAAGGATAACATCGCATCACACATGAAGTATCCTGCAATGTTTCAGTTCCGTAAAGAAACCCAGACTCTGCTTCGAATAATCCCCTATCCACCAAATTCCCTCCTTGACCACGAATCTGTATATGTGAAATACACTTACTCACGGCCTGCGCATGAGAAAGACCCATTGTTCAGACCGGACAGAAGAGCACAGGAAGCTGATATCATTCCCAATGAATTCTACCGCGAAATTGAAAGCCTGAAAGACTTAGGCCCTGTGTTCGGAGAAATCTTCAATCCTCAGCATGTCCGTCAAGACAAGATACTAAATTGGCTCATGCGGAGTTTATTGGTACCACTCGAGAAGCTCCAAGAGCTCGCAGATCAAGGTATCCTCCTGATTGGAGATGCAGCACACGCAATGCCCATTCTTGGTAGCGAAGGCGCGAACTGGGCACTCAAAGATGGAATCGACCTGGCAAATCATCTTGCTGATAATGACTTCTCACAGCTTAGGAATTTCTATGAACAAAGATATCCAGAGTGGCAACGAGCCGTGAGCGAGAGTGAGAGACGGTTGTTTGATATGCATAAACATAACCACGATATCTTCTGGCAAGAATGAGTAAGAGTGAGAGACGGTTGTATGATACGCGTAATCACAACCACGATATCTACTCGCAAGCATGAGCGAAAGTGAAAGAAGGCTATCTGATATGCACAACGATATCTTCTCGCAAGGATGAGCGAGAGTGAGAGGAAGTTATCTCATAAGCAAAATCACGTCCACGATATTTTCGTGCAAGGATGAAGATGCTACCCCCGCTGTGAAGACAAGAATATTGCACTCAAAGAAGGTGTGAGCTACCCAATAAACCTGAAGGAATGTCCCAGCCCAGCCATAACCAACAACTACGAAGCGCGTCATATTCAGCGCAATGGAGACAGACGCCTCTGATACTCCCAAGTATCGCAACATGAAAATATGTTTAGAAAGCGGAATCTTGCATCTGCAACCAGCATCAAGACGGTAACAGCTTCAGCACGAGCCTCCGAGCTCGCTCTACGCTTCGGGCGTCCTTGAGCCCTATCTAACACATCACACAGCATAAATCGCAATCATCTTCCTCCAATACCCAGAGCTGGCCGATTCAAACGATATCAGTATGATATACATACGATCAGCACTATAAAATAGAACCTAAAGAAGAGAGATAGCAGCTCCACCCTACCACTCCCAACATCTGACTCCACACTCTTCGAGCCCCATCTAACATATTCCCCAGCATGAAATGCAATTAATTATCTTCCTCCAATACCGCGAGATTTCCACTTCACTAGAATAGCCTGACATAAAAACCCCATATAAAACTATCCGCCAAAATCCAGAAACCAGCAGCTCCACCCTCGCCGCCCACCCCAATTGCATCCAAAAAGTCCCCGCTTCACCTATACACAACACCCCTATCCAAACCCCTCTATAACCCTATCCCCCAGGCAATAAGATACCATCCTCCTCCTATACACATAGAGATTCAGATCTCTCTCGCATGTCAATTGCATGGGATAGGATAGATTTTGTTACGGAGCTGTTTGTATGATGCGGTCTGATAGTTGGAAGAGGAGAAGTGGTTGGAATGGGCAAGACGGAGATGACGGATTTGAAAAGGGGCTGGTCAAGTGGGTTACCGTATATAGAATTTTTCCTAATTTGGTTAAGTAAGATTTGGACATAAACTGAAGGTAATAATAATGGGAAGGGGATGGGATAGGGATGGGAAAAGGGAGAAATAAGGCGGAAAAGAGTAAATGAGACGGCAAGGCGTGGTATGGGATGGGAAAGAAGTCAATGAGATAGTAAAGAAGTGAAATATGATAGGAAATGATTAAATAGAACAGGAAAGGAGTGAGTGAGATGAGGTGGGATAGGGAGAACAATCAAAGGCGGCGATTTAGCCTCAAAGTAGCAAATGGAGAAGCCACAATTTTAGTCATCAATCAGTAGATAGGACTGACACAAGAAAATCGTTTTGTTTTCTGCCTTAGTGTTCTCAGATTCATTCCTCGGCGATAAAAGCAGTGGATATATCAAGTCAAGCAGCAAATTCGCTCGCTTCCATTTACCCGCATATAATAAAACTTATCCCATCCCATCCCATCCTCTTCGTTATTACACGTCCTGTTGCCCGTATGTCCCCCTCATGCCCACCTAAAAATCTCCTTCCCATCCCCCACTCATCTCATCATCTAAATCCCCCTAACAACCACAGTCCTCTGCCCCTCCAACACATCCCTATTCCTCTCCTTCCCCTCCCTCTTACAATCCTCCAACCCACTACACTTATGATCCTCCAACATCCTATGCTTCCCGCAGAAATGTCCCTGGCAGAACGAACAATCGCCTACGATCCTCTGCGCGCCTTGCGTACAGGCCTTGAACGTGCATTTTTGCTTCTTATTCCCCGTTGAGGTGGATGAGGAAGTTGTAGTGGTTGAGGATGTGGAGGTGGAGGCGGTGCCACCGAGAAGTGGTAACGTCATGGTGAGGGTTGAGGAGGGGGCGAGGAGGGCGGATATGGGGAGGGGGGAGGAAGTGGGGAGGTGCTTGCCGGCGTGGAGGAGGCGGATGGTGGGTGG
>KI911126.1:1682021-1725183 GCA_000482085.2 Cladonia metacorallifera KoLRI002260
TTGGGATTGAGAGGGGGATTGCTGTGGGGGTGTTAGTTTGTGGGGGAAGGGGGGGATGGGGGGGGTGGCGTACTGTCTCCGGAGAGGAGTTTGACGAATAGTTGGAAGTTTTCTGGGGTGGAGGTGGAGGTGGATGTTGTGGATGAGGAGGAGGTGGAGGAGGAGCGGGAGGGACGCATGGTTGGTTGTGGTGGTGGTGTTGGTGAGGTGTGAGAGAGTGTGAGGATTGGTCTAGATGGTGGGAGATGGATGTTAAATGTTGATGGTAGGCTGTTCAGTCGGTGATGGTTGTACGCTGTTGAGTTGCTTGATCGTTGGATGAACGGGTAGACGGATGGATGGACGAAGTGATTCTGTGAATTGGTGGATGAATGTGAGATGCGGTATGGTAGCTCGTAGAAGAAGAAGGTAGAATGGCTGAAGTAAGCAGTAATTCAGAGTAAGAGTATGTAGGTCAGGTGTCTTTCAAAGAAGGTTGTGTCATAGAAAGGGAAGGTGGAACGAGATGATGGGTAGACACAAACGGACTCGTCAGCGGCAAGGTCTCATTGCGGTTCCGGCCCCTGGCATGTCAGCAGGGTCCATTTGGCCCAACCAGATCTGATGTCTCCGGGCTGCCATGCGCGAGAGATCCGCCTAGAGCGCGCCACGGATACAGGGATCGCGTACGCTAGATGGGAGTGGAAGTGGTACCCGGAGTTAGCATCTTCGACCGCGGGGGTTCCTCCAAGCCTTCTGGATCTTTTACCAGTCTGGCCGCGGAACTGTATTGCTCTTTGATGCGTGGTTTACAATGCGACTACAAATCATCTTACGGTCCTTGTTTTTCACATGCGCTACCAGATTTTGTGCATCTTCATCTCACTCCTTCTCGAGTACGTAATCCAGTTTCACATGCGGTGAGCTTTGACAACGCCACCAGCGCCAGGAACGTATTCCATCGTTCCGAGTGTGATACACTCCCTTTTTCGTGCACTTTTTTCACTCTATATATAGTGTATTATGGGACACAGTCTCAGAACCATGCAGCTATCTATGTATGGTCTACATCAGGATAGGCTTTATGTTTCACAGCAAGCCTCATCTGCATAAACAGCTCATCAGGTATACCTGCCCCTCATGTACTACGTACTTTGTGATATCTATGTTCAATCGAATATTTCTATACTACTAAGAAAATCATCCTCGTCATTATCCTTCTGTTGACACTTCTCCTCATCTGCGTCTACAAACCAAAGCTTGCCATAATTAATACAAAGCTCTTCCCCTACTCTGATGTCCCTCAGTGCATTATATACAATGCATTGACCCGTCAAATCCCTGCTCCAGCCCACATTCTGCTGCAGCGATGAATGATTGAATAAAGAGCCCAGACCGAGCGCTACAGCTTGTGTTTGAGATACAACTCCTGTTTCGGGATCCTTGATTGGCCAGTTGCTGGATGTCGTTAGCTCTTGTATTACCTTTACAAGGTAGCGAAAGCACGTACTACGTATAGTGGTCTAGGAGAGTTGACTTGAGGGCACTGAGATCATGTAATGGCATAATCAGGACGGGGCTTGTCTCGACAATACTTCTGGCTGGGATGTCTTGGGTGGCGACAACGGCTCTGCCTGGAATGCATATCAGACTTGAATCTGCAATCACACAAGTACTTTCACTGGCCTTTTGGGGTGTTCAGTATCATTGCCAGTCCAGAAGCTCTATTCAGAGATATACAATCAGGTAGAGTAGGCGGCTTAGCTTTCATTATGTAAGATGATTTTGCATAGAGTGATTTCAAAATCCATTCTTGATTTATTTCATATATACTCAATCCAGCGCAAACAAGGGCCAATAATGTACCGTCACCAAATTCACCCCCAACATGCTAATTGTATTAGCATTCGCGTGACGTCAAGCCTCCGGAGTAATCCGGCGTTCGGTTTCTAGCTCATTCCAAGAGTAAATGGATAGGAAATTCATCATAAAGAAAATAGTGGGCGCTGTCATGCGGATGGCGCGACAGCCAATCCTACGGCTATGAGACTCGAGCAGACCGAGTCCATCTTCAAAGCAGCCATTCTGGGTGCCTGGTAGACTGAACAAGCCCAAAAAGTGCTCCTGAGTGACGGAGCACAAGGCAATTCACAGGAGTACCTCTATGTTCAAGTGGAAGATTTAGGCAAGGGATGATCACTCTGTTGGCGGGTTCACAACTATGGCTTCCCCCAGCTATGCAAAGTCAACGGAGTAGCCGCAAAGGACAAGCTTCGAAGACATACAGCAACGAAACACATGACTAGCATGTACCCGACTCAATGAGCTATCGACTTAGGCGTACTGCGAACTGGCCTTCTTCCTTCCAACCTCAACTTGCTATTAATCCTTAGTCGGTCGTACTATCGTACTTGGCCAAAAGGTCGCGTTCGCGTAGCCCTCTCTACTCATAGATGACTTGCGAAAGATCCTCATACTACCTGAGGAATTAAACTAGCCTGTTCGATAGATTCGGTAGACATGCCTTCATAGTGCTGTTTACCCTCTATAAACTGATCTCGAACCACCATCTTATATTTGTGACCTTGCTGAGGGATTTAGTGGCGTGGACAGCTTTCGTTCAACGAGTCAGTATCTTATGTAGGAATATATATTGTATTATCGGAGAATCCACTATAATAAATTTCCGAAGTGGTGTAGTGGTTAGCATACGACGCTTTCATTGGATCAACCAAAAATTCCGTCGCGACCGGGGTTCGATTCCCCGTTTCGGAATCACTTATTTTGTTTTTTAATATGGGAATATTTTGATCTATGAAATTGTTGGCTTTATAAAGATTTACTGCACTATCTATCTATCGATTATCTTTAGCACAGTCCTCGCTTAAATGAGTGCACATTGTTCGTGGACAAATAAGGTACTGAGGAGGAACAGCAATACATGCGGAGGCGGCAAAAAATGAGTACGACAAGGCAAGGATATTATATTGCTGTTGAATGGATGAGATACAGATCTATTTAATAGGTGCAGGAGCACCTCTATGTAGACAGTACATACATTCCTGTGTACAAAGAGACAATACTAACGGTATTGAATCCGATCATCCATGCCGGATGCGGTGAGGTGTGAAGAGTCGAGTCCTCTATCCAACAATAGCAAAAGATTTTGAATTTTTGAAATCTTTGACGGCCATGCGGCGTAGAGTATGAGTAAGGTAGGTGTAGCTAAGCCAATAATATCTCTCGAAACCCATGTACATTAGTATTGGCAGCCTGTACCTAACAGAAAAGTATTGTAATTGTAGCGGTTTCCTTGTACGTGTTAGACTGCTAATAACATTGTCATCCTATTACTATATGAATAGAAGAGTAGCACGTGTAATCGTCACATCGTCTTCCTCGTGACAACTCCCAAAATCTTCTAGTATCGTTATCGTTTTCCTGTATCTTGTCTTCCGGAAAATGACATTGCTTGTCCTAGTTTCTTCTTTTTCATCTGCTGCCGATCCATACGCCCATGCTTCCACCAAAATATAGAGCCAAAAATCATCACCATGAAATTGATCCAGGCAATCATTGTCAATGACTTCCAAGGGAATTTGATCTCCCTCTTCCCCTGTTCCCAATCATCGCACACTTCTAGAAACTTCTTCGGATCGTCTGTTATCACCCCGTCTAGTCCTTTGCTTATTGACCACCTCATCATTGGCACTTCATTGACCGTCCAATCGAATACTGGCCGACCTTTCGCCTTGGCGTCCCTTAAAAATCGGGCACCGAAGTAAGGCGCCAGGAGCGATTGCTGGAGGACGTTGAAGGAGACGTTGGGCACAGAGAGGAACTGTCTTGCGTAGGCAAGGGAGAAGCCAATGTGAGTAATCGCGAAGGTGGGTAGGTATTTTGCGCAGAGCGGTATGAATTTGGCAGCCCAGCAGCCTAATACAATGCGCTGGTTCCAAGGCTTGAGCGGATTTGGTGCCACGCTTGCGATGGTCTCTGCAATTAATCTCATAACATCGTCGGCATCATTATCAAGCTGGTGTCATGTTAGAGCTGGTACTCTGACGCTATCTATGGGCGCGTACCTTAATATCTAACAGTACCCACACATTCTCCGTACCAGGCGTAGCTAGAAATTGCAACAGATCTTGCAATCGAGGCATGGGCTCATGTGGGGTTGCGAGTGTTCGTTGCTGATTGATGTACTCATATGTGCAGTCTATGATTTTCTCTTCTTTACCGAAGCATCTTTTAAGATTCGCATCCTGGGAATTTGATCAGATGTAGTCCACGGCTCTTTCGGTGATTTCCACTTACATGAGAAAGCACCACAACGTCGTCCTTTGTCAGATGTATATCGGTTTCTATTGCATGTGCGCCTGCCTTCACGGCGCCCTGAAAAGCTCCCATGGTGTTTTCTGGATGCTTCGCCTTGTAACCCCGATGCGCGATTGTCTGAGGTAGTTTCTCTCCTGTCGATCGTTTGCGTGCGAATGTCCATGATGCTGGCGAAGGCGAATCAGCATTGTTCGAGCGGTGAGAAGGCTGGGACCCACGGAGAGGCTGAGTAGCCGGGGTATCTTGAGAAGGAGCCTCTGCAAGGCGGTCGTAAAGTACGTTGCTGAAGAGGAAGGGGGGCACTGGTAGAGGCGAGACTTTCTGTATTAATGGTGCTGCAACCTCCATTCTTGCGGTGGAGGCTTCGGAATCTATCGGGTCGTCTATTGAAAGATTGAAAACTAATAAACAACGGCACAACCAGGCGCGTGAATAAGGCCAAAGAACAAATCAAAGCAATAGGCTGGTATTGCTGCTCGATAAGGATAACGAGAACAGAGAAGGAGCTATAGGATGGAAGAACCCTCCGACCAAAAGACCGCAGTGAAGAAATAGAAGCTCAAGGCAGCAAGCTGACAATGAGGTGCGGGACGGTGTGATAGCACTCCAGCCATGGTGAGATATTTTAGCCAGTGACAGTTGCGGGGAGGAATGGGTAAGAGCGAAACACAGCCGGTCCTACCGAGCAGCCACATATGCATCTTGCATCACGAACAAGGACAGGGTTTGACGCCAACCCGCTTGCGTCCATCTGACTTGGAGCTATCCCGGAAAGAGAAGGTAAATCTGCTGAAATAGGCATAGGTCCTTACGCCTTTGGCCTAAATGAAACCCGGCGCCGCCCTTGGTGAAGGACCGACTGTGGCCCAGAAGAATTTTTGGCCCTACCACCCGCGACTTAGGAAGGCGTTTGCACGGGGCGAACTCTCAGTCAGTGCTTTCGTTATGCTTTCCGAGTCGTTCCATTGCATGTTAGATGGTGCATGGTCTGGCGGATATAGGTGCTTAGATTTCAATTACGTGGGTGGAGGAGTCTTGGCGTTTCAGGGTACTCGATTTGGAACCGGACCACTCCAATGCGTTGAGGGCTGATGCAGGGTCAAGTGCGAACTGCAGTACGGCGTGGAGCTATCAAGCCTTACCTATACCAGGATATACTAAAGTATTCACACTAACGACCATGTGCCTAATACGACGACGTATGGTAGAGCTTGATAGGAGCCTCAGTATTTGGGCGTACATTCAATAATACGTGTGGTTCCTATTGCAGAACGTAACCAGCAGGACCGAGCCGTTTCTATGGTGCATCCAATTGATTCATAAGAGAAGGCCGACATGTCCTATGCACACAGTCTTTAATACAAACCTTGCATTCAAAGCTAGCTCAAGCTCATACATGATTTCGGAGCTTGCTAGTATGTGCCCGAGAGTGAACATTGTCAACTTCCGCGTAGGATGGGAAGTTCCGTAACAGCATCTATAGACGTAACATTGGTGACTTTAATTGGCAATTACTCCAACATGAGCCTCGTGTATGAGGTTAATATTAGTAGCGGTGGTTTTGCTGAATATGTCATTGTGCTTGTGACTTTGCGCTTGTGATTGCTTATGATTTTGCTTCTAAGTCGGACTCAATTGATCCAAAGAGCTCTTCTGAAGCTCCAAAACCATCTGCACCACAGACTTTAGTAACCAGACGCAACCAAATTAGACTGCAAGACATAGTATTGGCATTGAAGCTGACTCTTCCTGACCTGGCGTCTTACAATAGTTGTATGTACCTTAGGTCCGTAGTCCATGTCTTGCTCGCTTCGGCATCGAATGGTATACAATGAGTGGAAAACCCGACGCCACTGACTCGTGCAAGAATCCAGCCGAACCTCAAGGGACTGCCCCTGGGACTAAAAGATTATCGGCTTTGGACTCCTATCCAAGTAGTGATGATTCGAAATATCATATCCTTAACGCCATTGCTCTCAGCATCATCGACCTGGTAGTTGTCCGGATTGCATCATGGCCGCATTTTGCTCTTGGAAGCGTTGCCCTATCCTCTCAGAACTTTTCAAGTGCTTGTCTACACATTTCATCACACATCCTTCTTCTTTCGAGTGTAGGGATTTTGTCGTAAAATCGTTTACGCAGTCATCGAAGCACCTCTGGACCATGTTGGAATACATCTGTCAAAACCGAAATGTGTTAGTAAACATATGTAATGACTGGTGTGTAGCGAGCATGACTAGATCTGAGCACTAACATTCATGAAATCCTTCATCTGTTTCTTCTCCATGCGACCTTGGAATTCGCGCTGTTCGGATGCATTGAGCCTGCCAAGAAATCTCAGCGCTGTAAACAGTATCAGTAGCTCTGGGCAGCTCTCACCCGTCCATTTTGAATGTAGGAGTGATAATGAGAATAAAAGCTAGGATAGGGAGCTTTCTCGTGTTCCTGATATGGGAAATGGAGCTCGAAGAGTGAGGGTCCAAAAGTCCACGCTAAAGTTACGGTTGCATTTATCGTTTCCGCGCGCAACGACCGCCAATTTCGTGTCCACCCCTTCCCCTCGCAAACCTTTCTGCAAGTATTATGTCTTGTGAGACCGTATCGTAAGACGCGCTATTTAGAGCTCCGCCGGATCGCCAATCTATCATTACAACAATCCGACGTACAAGGCTACAATTCTCTGGATCTCTCAGCTGCAGGATGCGGGACTAGACGAGGCTTGATCCTCCCTCCAGGTCCGAGGCAACTTCACTCCTGCGTCTTCCACCCAAGAAACCTCGCATCTCACCTTAGGTATAGCTGGCAGACATCGCAAAGCTTCTCTACTCAGATGAAACTCATCGGTGCAGCCAAATGCGAACCCCAGCTATCTAAATAAAGCAACCTATTGTCAGATTGGCTTGGCACATCCCAGCCGACGACCGTTAGCCAGCCTCACGAAACCATAGAGCGTCAGGAGCGTGACAGAGCAGGCCAAACTCTTTAGCTGCAGCTTCCTTGGATTCAAGTCTAACCTTCACCCCGCGCAAGGATAACGACAGGTTTCGTCCTGCACATCGGCGCGTCTCTAGTCGCCCGCAGCCCCTCGAAGAAACGCCTGTCGCGGCGTTCAAAATCGTCGCGCAGCGCGATTGAAACACTCGGCTTACAGGAAGCTTATATATCAGTGCGATCCTTATACGAAGCCTTTCTGAAGGAATGCGCAACATTACAACATACTGAGTCAGGTGAAGGACGATCAGTCTATTTTCGGATCATCGTCGATCGAACATCGCTTCTGCTCGAGTCCCCAATTCCTGATCTGGTCCCCGCCTTTGATCTTCAATCTACACACGAGCAATCGCTTCAACCATGGCCGCGAGCAATGTCCAAGCATCAGCGGTTGCTGTCGCCCCTAGACCAACCCAACCAACTCAGCAAAATGCTGCCTCCCCGCCTTCAAAACGTGACCTAGCATCCTGGTGGAAGAATTTCAAGAAGGCAAGGAAAGATGAGGAAAAAGGTGAGCGTCTTGCTTCTAAATTGTCTACACCACTCCAGCAGCCTTAGCGTCCAATGTCCTCAGCTCAACGAGGGGGAAAGAACAGGGGGGACGTTACAATAAGGCGACACTTAAGCTTCAAGGTGGAGCTCGCTTCCCAGCCAAGCAGATCCTATGTAACACAAGTGAAGATCTTGCTACGCTTCTCCGCAGTCGGTTGGCTGGAGATTGATTTTCTCAATGTGATGCGTGTGAAATGGCGCTGTTGGGACTCCATACAGTCCTTAGCCAAGTTCTGATCTCTTTCGGTTTACTCTACAAACCCAACTTCATTTTTATTTCTCAATCCTTTGGTGTCAGTCGCTAACCAAAGAATATATGTAGTAGAAGCACCGGTTGGCATATTTGGGGTACCACTCCAAGACAGCATTAAATACGCAAACGTTGCCATATCACTCATGAACGAACAAGGGGAGAGTTATGTTTACGGTTATGTACCGATAGTCATCGCCAAATGCGGGGTATTCCTTAAGGAAAAAGGTAATATCTGTTGTACAACTGTTGTGCTTCAACGATTGCTTACCTGAAATTAGCCACCGATGTTGAAGGTATTTTCCGTCTGAGCGGTTCCGCGAAACGCATTAAAGAACTCCAAAACATATTTGATTCTCCGGATCGCTACGGGAAAGGACTTGACTGGTCTGGATACACCGTCCATGATGCAGCCAATATCCTACGGCGATACCTTACTCACCTCCCTCAACCAATTGTACCCTTGGAGTTTTATGAAAGATTCCGTGATCCTCTCAGAAGCCATCAAGCTCAGGCAGTGGGTGACATGGAAGCTCAAGCTCAGGATACAGGGGATTTCGATGCAAATGCAGCCATCGCCGCCTATCAACGTCTCATTACGGAACTGCCATCACTAAACCGTCAGCTCCTTCTATATATTCTGGATCTTCTAGCTGTTTTTGCTTCCAAATCCGAGCAAAATCGTATGACCGCCCCGAATTTGGCGGCAATCTTTCAACCGGGCATGTTGTCGCATCCACAACATGATATGATACCTCAAGAATACCGTCTTAGTCAGGATGTTATCATCTTTTTGATAGACAATCAAGATAGTTTCTTGGTCGGAATGAGTGGGACCGCAGCAGACGAGAAGACGGTTAAAGAAGTACAAAGTGGTGCCCAGCGCCAGCCCATCACACCCACGAGACCAACTCAGGCCGCTCTCAGTAGATCAGCCTCGAATGCGAGTGCTGGCGCTGATAGCCTACGGAAACAAGGTGGTATAAGGAGGAACGTTTCCGTGTCGTCGAAGAATTCTAGGGCATCAAGCAATCATCCTAGTCCAGGCTCTCCGGCTCCTGGAAGCCCACTTACCACCACGACTTCAAGTGGAGGCGTCCACAGAAGAAATACAGTGCCATCAAAGAAGTCTCCAGCCATTACGTCAAGCCGATTTAGGAACGCGGATACGGCATCCACTACCTCTGGTAATTTGTCTCCTGGTAATACTCTCACGTCCGGGCCTCGGGTGACATCCTCAGGCTCCAAATTAGGGCACACTAACTTAGAGGTTTCTTCTCCAACCAGCGCTGTGAGAGAGGTCGATCCTAACGCTGAGAGCTCCTCCGGCGTGAACCCCGTGCCCGAGACACAAGACTCGAGTGTTCAAAAGGCTAGTAAGGAACAAGCGCCTGCGTCCACCGAACAGCTCAGTCTCCGACCACCAGAACAAGGGAATACTACCGTCATCACTGGTGGTTCGGCGGTGACGCCAAATAAAGAGCGCAAGACGTTATTCTCCAGGTCGCCAACAAGCGACAACGAAAAAAAGCCACCGCCCAACAAGCTGAGAAAGAAGCGTATTCAAAATGGCTCACCTAATGTTAGCGCCCAGAGCTCGACCCAGTCGTTACATGGTGGACCGGAGTCTCCAACAACGCAAGCTTTCTACACGCCGATGCCTACGCCAGGTGTCAACACTCAATTGTCGAATGACCCATTGGCTTCCGCGCCTCCAGCAATCTATGGCATTGGGGCTACATCATCAACAGACCAACCGCCTCGAATAGCTGAAATAGACAAGCTGAGCTCTTTTCACGTATCACAGCCGAACAGTACTCCCGGCAACAGTCCAGCGTTGAAGCCTTCAAAGTCACCCAGAGGGTCTCTCCATTCAAAGACGTCGGCTACGGAGGAGTCCGAGATTGAGCAAGCAGATAATGGGGCAATCAAGGAGGGTAAGAAAAGGAAAAACCGCTGGACCTTGCCGGCTTCAATTAAGGGCAAGAACGAGACCGCTCCTGTCACCTCAGGTCGATTAGGCTCTAATGCCGTAGCTGCGAAGAGTACCGGTTCAGTGGCTAGTGAAGGAAAGCCACGGAAGTCAATGACAACGGAGTCACACCAGACGCAGATGACAGGCACCGAAGCATCTGTGTCTTCGGGTCCTCTTCAGTCAAGTATTGAGTCTACATATCCCAAGGAGAAGGAAGCAGCGAGAGAGAAAGATAGCGGACCTGAAGACAAGGAAAAGAAAGGACCCCTCGGCTGGATCAAAGGCAAGGTAGCCAAAGCCAAAGAAGACCGGAAGGAACGCGAAGCAGAAAAGGAGCGGGCGAAAAGTCCGGCTCGGAGCAGCAACGAGCACACAAGAAGTAAGCAAAGCTTGAGTGCCATTGCGCAAGACGGTCTACCAAATCGAGGCAGATCGGCGGAGGCAATAGCAGAGGCGCCTGAAGAAAGAGAAGAGGAGAGACCAGAGGCGGTAGCTGAGCCGACAACAACAACACCAGCACTAGCATCAGCACCTGAGCAACAATGACCAGAAAGAGGGGCAGTATGATGGTCTGTGTTAGTATCTGAAGAGATTTCCATGTACCTGAGATTGTTATAAAAAATGTACGGTAGGCGGGCAAGGGATGGGTGACGAGTTGGACGGATGATGGAAGGATACCCCCCAATGTTTCGTTATTGGAGAGCGCAGCCCCTGGGAGAATTTTGAAGCGGGTTCTCGGTTTTTGTGTAATGTTAAATACTACTTTTCTTTTGATCTTGGGAGCTCAACGCACATTTCCTTGCTCTTTTGGGGTGTCGCGCACTATCTGTTGAAAGTGAGAGACAATGGTGCGAAACGTGGACTTGAAGAATCGATCATAGGTTGTCCACAGCGTATCTTTCAGCAGGCAAGAGCCATATGTGAAACAGTGACGGTTAAGCTAAATGATCCATGTCCACGAAGCTTTGGACTTCAATCCCCATCGGTCACAGCAAGAGCCCGTAACTCTGTAACACTGAGGTCTAGGACTTTCAAGGCGTATGCTGGGTATGGTGAACATAAACAGCTGTAGATCAACATATCGAGTGCCTTATCTGTACTTCGTACATCCTCTTCATGTCTCTGATATAAAAAGCACTCCTCGATTGGGCATATTCCAACGTCACGTCGAGCGGGGATATCTCCACTTGGCGTCGCTCAAAATAGTAGCTTCATCACACGCTAAGCCGCATTGACCTTGGCAGCATCGTATCCCCATCCGCAGTGTTGCCGGTGCCTGTCCAGCTTTTGCGGCTCTTTCCACTCACATCCTTTTCCTCTCCACCCTTACAAACCTTTCTCCTTTCTCCTTTCTCATCCTCCCCCGCATTGACACTGTTGCCTGTCATTCGTTATCACACTGAGAGAGATTGCTTACTTGGGCGGTGCGCACACACACCGTAAGCGTGCGTTTTGGTAGCTTGCCAGCTTGAAGGCCTCCAGTCCAACTTTCCGCCCCCAGCGCCGCAAACCTAACCTCAAAAGCGAGGACCTCCCCAGGGCTGCGTCTTGGTCATTCGTTTGATATCGGGATCGTTGTACAGGTCAGTTGCACCCCCGCCTGCCAGCGCCGGATCACCCTGGGACGTGCAAAGCTGTTGGACGTGACTCCTGGCCGTTTCAGAAGTCTGACGCTCCTGGGCCTCAATTGACTGACACGCTAGACTTTTAGATTTGATTCATTGCTCATACATTTGTTTCGGTACCTTGATCTACTCAATTGAGTAAGAGGCACAACCTCAACCATGTTCTCCATCCGCCACATCCTATCAGCTTCTCTCATCCTTACACTTCTCACCTCCACCTGGGCAACAACGCCCGAGCAGAATCAGGAAGAAATTGATGATGTTGTAGCTTTCCGCCAGCTACTAGATCAAGTGGACCCGCCCTCTCTCCATGAAGCTCTCCACAACTACTCTCCAAAGAAATTTCAGCATGGCATGTTCCAAGAAGACCGCACAGCCGTCGAAGTCATTCACAAGACCCAGCCAAGCCTGGCTACCAGCATTATCAACCTCGCGAAACGCACAAACAATGACATAAAACCAGAGTTCGTGAAGCGACAGGACATCAGCAATGGCACCACACCCGCAACCACCTCCGCAGACAACAGCCCCGAACCTGCCACCTCACACGTCAACCCGGTAGCACCGATCGCAACACCCTCCTCCCCCGAAGCAACCAGTGCTGCTGCTCCAGTTGTAGCAACTACCAGCACCGCAGCGAACGGCTCGCCAGTCGTGGGCTCCGTCACACCATCGGCTGTCGCAGCTGGTGGCAGCTCCATCTCCCTCACAGCCGGCGAGGTAATTACCTCGACCAACGGCGTCGGCCTCCTCGTGGTCTCCACCGTCGGCGGTGGTGCTCACACTGTCACCCCCAGCAAAGGCTCCACACCCATCACCTCCACTCCCGCCGCTGTCACAACTGTCGTAACATACCAAAGCAGTACCCTACCAAATGGAAGTCCAACTGTCGTTACCGCCATAACTGTTATGACTCAACCAAATCAAGCAGGTGAAACACCGAGTGGGACTGCAGGCGTGGGGACAACGTCTACAGGATCGAGTCCTGGGTTGCAGACCGGTGACGCGGCTATGACGCGCCGCTGGGGCCGGGAGATGTTATGTGTAGTTGGCGGGGCGGTTGTGGTGGCGGGGATGTTATAGGGGAAGGATGTTCTTCCCATCCCCTGTCCCGTCTCCTTCCTTTCCGTTCATTGCATCTGGAAAAATTATCAAGAGTGCACGGCCGTATATGCATAGCCGGCGTTTTTGGCATTATCTGTCTGTCTGTCCTTTACATACTACGTAAATACGAGGCGAGGAGGGAATGGTTGAGATGGTTTGCTGAGTAGTGGATTGATTGCTGAATGCTGTGCAGAAAGAGATGAGGCAGAAGTGGAGGCAGACAGTCTTATCATATTACTGTACTGTTACTGTACTGTACTAGCTAATCAAAGTCAAAATAGATCTAAGCAAAGCAAATGTAATCTACCCTACAGCAACCAACATATTATGTCCCTTCACTCTTTTCCTCGATATTGGAACTTCTCAGCAAAGCATACTGAATACCTTCCCTGCTGTTGAACAAAAAATCCGACTTTCACACTCAGTGCCATATTAGGTGAGCACCTAGATGCTTGAGTACGCGATAATATCCACATGGTCCACTGTCAATTCATTGGACTTTGTGATGTTCAGGGGCCAATTTGCTCTGTCGCACTATTGCCTAAATACCTGAGGCTTTGAGTGAATATATTTCGGGTATTTCTCCGCATTTCGCTGGTGGCGATGGTGGTGGTGGTGATGGTAAGCAATGGATTTGCAAACCGCTTGCAAAATCTTACTTGCCCACATGTGGTCTAGGGACCATTAGCGATTACTAGGTGAAATCCGTGCAGTAGGGTCTGAGCATTTGAGGCTAAACCGTCGCTCCACCGCAACAGGCTGGATATAACCCTCACCGATCTGTCTGTATATACTCCCTTTCGTTGATCAGCCATGGCAGAACATACGCTGCTATGTCTTAGATGCCGAGGCAGAGGACATCTCGTTGAAAAATGTCCCTCGCAGATTTGGCAGCCGGAATATAGTTGGATGTTTTCAAAGGCTCGAATGGACATGGATTTCTCTTCTGCTTGGGCAAGTTCTGAGCACATGCTTTGTCATAGGTGTGAAGGACTAGACTTGATAAACATTTTAGATGCCAAGCCCCCTTGGTACTCGCAGTCAGAGCAAATGAAAGCTCTTGAAGAAGGAAGTCAATCTGTCAGATACCTAGGAAAGGTCGGTTCCATTGAATTCTGGGCAGACTGTTGTTTTTGTCGTTGTTTGTTCGCAATGACACCAAATCCAAGCTCGACAGAGCAAGATGTCTTGTTACTACCTGATTGGACTTTGTGTCGAGTATCAGGTGAATTAGGAGTGGTCATGGACAACGACAAGAAAAGACAATACGCTTCCTGCTTGGTGGTGACCCTCAATCCGAGTTCACACTCAATTCCATTCGCAACTCGTGTCCATCGCGGAGACTCGATGTGCCTTATGGAGAGTGACCTCAAACCGCACAGGACGCTTGGAGGACGGAAGGTCACACAAAATCAATTGGACATTACTATCGTGGAGGAGTGGCTGAGCCGATGTTCTAAACTGCATGGCGCAGACTGTGCTCCAGTGCTGACTGAGGAGCTTGATCAGGTTCNCTCCTCCCCCGAAGCAACCAGTGCTGCTGCTCCAGTTGTAGCAACTACCAGCACCGCAGCGAACGGCTCGCCAGTCGTGGGCTCCGTCACACCATCGGCTGTCGCAGCTGGTGGCAGCTCCATCTCCCTCACAGCCGGCGAGGTAATTACCTCGACCAACGGCGTCGGCCTCCTCGTGGTCTCCACCGTCGGCGGTGGTGCTCACACTGTCACCCCCAGCAAAGGCTCCACACCCATCACCTCCACTCCCGCCGCTGTCACAACTGTCGTAACATACCAAAGCAGTACCCTACCAAATGGAAGTCCAACTGTCGTTACCGCCATAACTGTTATGACTCAACCAAATCAAGCAGGTGAAACACCGAGTGGGACTGCAGGCGTGGGGACAACGTCTACAGGATCGAGTCCTGGGTTGCAGACCGGTGACGCGGCTATGACGCGCCGCTGGGGCCGGGAGATGTTATGTGTAGTTGGCGGGGCGGTTGTGGTGGCGGGGATGTTATAGGGGAAGGATGTTCTTCCCATCCCCTGTCCCGTCTCCTTCCTTTCCGTTCATTGCATCTGGAAAAATTATCAAGAGTGCACGGCCGTATATGCATAGCCGGCGTTTTTGGCATTATCTGTCTGTCTGTCCTTTACATACTACGTAAATACGAGGCGAGGAGGGAATGGTTGAGATGGTTTGCTGAGTAGTGGATTGATTGCTGAATGCTGTGCAGAAAGAGATGAGGCAGAAGTGGAGGCAGACAGTCTTATCATATTACTGTACTGTTACTGTACTGTACTAGCTAATCAAAGTCAAAATAGATCTAAGCAAAGCAAATGTAATCTACCCTACAGCAACCAACATATTATGTCCCTTCACTCTTTTCCTCGATATTGGAACTTCTCAGCAAAGCATACTGAATACCTTCCCTGCTGTTGAACAAAAAATCCGACTTTCACACTCAGTGCCATATTAGGTGAGCACCTAGATGCTTGAGTACGCGATAATATCCACATGGTCCACTGTCAATTCATTGGACTTTGTGATGTTCAGGGGCCAATTTGCTCTGTCGCACTATTGCCTAAATACCTGAGGCTTTGAGTGAATATATTTCGGGTATTTCTCCGCATTTCGCTGGTGGCGATGGTGGTGGTGGTGATGGTAAGCAATGGATTTGCAAACCGCTTGCAAAATCTTACTTGCCCACATGTGGTCTAGGGACCATTAGCGATTACTAGGTGAAATCCGTGCAGTAGGGTCTGAGCATTTGAGGCTAAACCGTCGCTCCACCGCAACAGGCTGGATATAACCCTCACCGATCTGTCTGTATATACTCCCTTTCGTTGATCAGCCATGGCAGAACATACGCTGCTATGTCTTAGATGCCGAGGCAGAGGACATCTCGTTGAAAAATGTCCCTCGCAGATTTGGCAGCCGGAATATAGTTGGATGTTTTCAAAGGCTCGAATGGACATGGATTTCTCTTCTGCTTGGGCAAGTTCTGAGCACATGCTTTGTCATAGGTGTGAAGGACTAGACTTGATAAACATTTTAGATGCCAAGCCCCCTTGGTACTCGCAGTCAGAGCAAATGAAAGCTCTTGAAGAAGGAAGTCAATCTGTCAGATACCTAGGAAAGGTCGGTTCCATTGAATTCTGGGCAGACTGTTGTTTTTGTCGTTGTTTGTTCGCAATGACACCAAATCCAAGCTCGACAGAGCAAGATGTCTTGTTACTACCTGATTGGACTTTGTGTCGAGTATCAGGTGAATTAGGAGTGGTCATGGACAACGACAAGAAAAGACAATACGCTTCCTGCTTGGTGGTGACCCTCAATCCGAGTTCACACTCAATTCCATTCGCAACTCGTGTCCATCGCGGAGACTCGATGTGCCTTATGGAGAGTGACCTCAAACCGCACAGGACGCTTGGAGGACGGAAGGTCACACAAAATCAATTGGACATTACTATCGTGGAGGAGTGGCTGAGCCGATGTTCTAAACTGCATGGCGCAGACTGTGCTCCAGTGCTGACTGAGGAGCTTGATCAGGTTCGACTCATTGATGTTCAGAAACGACAGATAGTAAGATTTCCCAGCGGTGGATGTGAATACGTTGCGCTGAGCTATGTCTGGGGTGGCGTAACGCAAAAGAGCGTTCAATTAGGTGGTGATATCGGAGAGTTGCCCAAAACTCTGGAAGACGCAATTTCCTTTACCAAAATCCTTGGCAAGCAATACCTGTGGGTCGACTCCCTCTGTATCGATCAGTCGGATGAGAAAGACAAAGCCCAACAAATCAATAGAATGTGGAGTATCTACCGTGGTGCTTACGTTACCATCATCGCCTTATCAGGTACCTCTGCAGATGCAGGATTGTCAGGTCTCAGTCGTTCTGAGGCATACTCTCAGCTGACTTGCTGTGTTAAAGGGAGAAGGCTTGTAGGTACCATGCCTACGTTATCTCAGCAGACGTGGGTATGCCCGTGGTCGCACCGAGCATGGACTCTTCAGGAAGCCATGCTCTCACCACGGTGTCTTTACTTCAGTGATCACCAGATGTATTTCGACTGCACAGCGATGTTATGCTGCGAATCACTCGATCACTCCCGTTCTTTTGCACATGGTCTGACCCATTCCTCAAATCCAACCGAGTTGGGCTTTGCCACTTGGATGATGGACCAAATCGGCGCCGGAGGCTACAGAAATCCCCTTGATTCCCCTACCAAGCGGCTGGAAAATTGGGGTATGAAGGTCAACCTTTACAGCTATCGTGACATGACGTACAGCAAGGACAGTCTTCGTGCTTTTGAGGGAATACTGCAAAGATTGGGGACAATATATCCCAAAGGCTTCTTTCACGGTTTGCCAATAGAGGACTTCGACTGGGGCCTTGTTTGGTGCTCTCAGTGGCCACCGACACGCCGTGAAGGCTTTCCTTCCTGGACTTGGGCTGGTTGGAAAGGAGGAATCTGGTACGGTCAACCCGTTGATGTCACCAAAACCCGCCGCTTTTCCTTACACCTAGAGATTTACATGTTCAAGGCGGGCAAAATAGAGCGGCTATTCAAGACGGAACCGCACTACTCAACATCTCAGATAGATATTCATATCTCAGCAGAGACTGACCCTGCCTATCGAGCAGCACAAAAGGCTCCAGAAGGATTATTACCGAGCGCTGATCAGCTGCCCATGATGGAGAGTGCCAGCACTTTACTTATCGATGCCATCTGTTTGCACTTTACGTTAGACTTTTCGAAGCCCCAGCGGCATATTCGCAGCAGCGGTCAGCGTGAGATATTTGTGTTCATGATAAAAGGCATCAAATGTTTCATTCGTATCATCAGTATTGACAGGGAGATTTCGGGGAGTAGGGACGAAGACGAGACTTTTCTATTAATCGCTCGTGACCATATCAGAGGATATATCACAAACCACCTGCTGATGGTACGTTCCGAGCTGGAAGGTAATCTGAAAACCCGAGCTACTGCGCTTGAGCTACTAGTACCTTTTAGTAAGTTGGAAGTCCTTCAAGAATTGAAGCCTCGTAGACGAAGAATTCTATTAGCATAGCTTCTAGGAAAGCCACAGGTTCTCTTGATAAAGCTCAGCTTTGCGGGAGCGGACTTAACGAGATATTGAATTAATGTTTAACGTGCCGCAAAGCGGTTTTTCTATTTGCAGTTGCTCTCTCAATACTTGGAATCGCATGACTTGGTTTGATGCAATCCTCGCCACAACAAACTTGAGTACTCAAAGTGCTCTCCGACAGGAAGTAAAATTAGAATCCATTGCTTCCCTAGTGACAAAGTGTGACCGAGAGCCCAGGATTCAAACCCCATTCAATCAATACCTAAGATACCTAGCGCACCACCTCAGATGCGATGACAATGTGAGGACATCTTGGAAGTTCATTTGCCCAACAGTGGTACATTGAGTTAGGGGCTCATAATAAAAGCGGAGGAGGTGCGGTGGTTTGCTCTTGCTGGGGGCACATCTAAGCAACAGCTCTGATAGACTACACTCGAGTCTAATGTGATTAACTTTAGCCGGCCATGAAAATGAGGCACATTGTGCTGCGCCACTTTGCTCTCTCAATGCTCCCTCGGTGCTCCCTTGGGCCTCGATGCACCCTTAGTGCTCCCTTGCTACGCCCCTTGCTCCCTCGTTGCTCCCTTGGGCCTCGATGCACCCTTAGTGCTCCCTTGCTACGCCCCTTGCTCCCTCGTTGCTCCCTTTGAAGCGGCCCTGCTCCCTTTCCCACCCCATAACGGCAATTTCGAATCCTAAGTTCGGGGTATATATACTATACATATAGCCCATGAAATCGGCAATCCTCCGGTGGCATGCATTGAGAGGAGTATGGATTACAGCAATCTAATAAGGGTGTTAAAATTGAAGAGAATTCGCGCATTCCAAAGTCAAATAGAAAGATAGATTGCATCGTTAGCATTAGAACGAAAGTCTTAGTCTCCACGGATATTGGGAGTACCATCAAACCACTCTTTGGAAAGCTCAAAGGAATGGCTACGGATACCGAGAAAGTTGCTGAGAAACTCGAGGAAGAGATGAAAATGAGATACGGCATTGATTCGAGGGTATTTTCTCCGCTTCGATATTCAGTATAGCCTTGAGCAGGTCCGGTTAGAAGAGCGGAAAGATATGGACAGGACCAAAGTGGCAACTCAAGACTATTTGAGGAGCTACTGGAGCAGGACAGAGACATCTTCATCATAGTTCGAGCCGAAAAGTGCGTAAGATGTTTCAATTTCTATATAAGGAGAAAGGGCTTTTTGAAACGATACTGACCCACTTTCGTAATACTGCTCTCTGAGAAATCGTAAGACGCCACGATGATATTAGAATGAAAAAATTGCCGAATTGAGAAATGCTTTTGCTGTTTGGTGATGTGGATCGTGCTTTACTTGAGCTAGTAATGATCGTTGTACGCTACCAATACGCGTAAAGAACATTTGCCAAACTGCACCTGCAGAGCGTGCTGGATAGAGATAATCAATATCCCTTGTTGATTTTGTAGTGTCATCACAGCTCCACAATTTCACGCTCTCCCGAGTCTCCTGGGCTGCAATGGTATCCTTCTATTTCTGCAAAGATCCCAGTCTTTTTGACCTCTACGAGTAGATGATCATTGTTCAAACAATGTATGCCTTGATCGAAGCATCGAGGGCATATATCATAGTTTCCTCCCTCGCAAACGTTGCAATGGAAGAAGTGAACCTGGATGTGTAGTACTCTACACTGATCACAAAAAATGAGACTCTTAAGGCCGAGGCTCATGGGGTACGTTGTAACAAATTCAGGCGTAGGTCTGTCCACTGACGCCTGATATTGCGACGAGATGAGACCACCGCTCGCAGGAAACCAATTAAGAAGTTTCCAAGCAGGCTGCCTATCCTCGGGGCTCTCTGCTCGACATGCGTTCACGATGTCTTTATAGTATTGGGGTACGCTTGCAGGGAGCTCCGGGAGCGTGATCGGATCGACATGAAGGCAAGGCCTGGTCTGTAAATCGCAACGTTCCCTGATACACAATGGATTGCAGCAGGAGGAAGGCGAATTCTCAGCTAAAGCCCAAAGTAGCATGCCCAGACGAAACAAGTCTGTCTTAGATGTCACTTTAGGTGCCTTAAAGCTACCATTTGGCGATGATTGTTCTGACAGGTAAGAAAATTCTGGAGGATAATAATGGTGTTCTGTTGTGCCCAATCCAAATCTCTCATTGAAATCCCAGAATCTTATGCGATTGGTCTTTGCAATCAGAATCGGATAGGCGAAGCCGATCTTTGTACCGATGACTAATCCATGAGTGTGGACATCCATTACTGCTTGAACCAGTTGCTTCGCCAACTCTTCGCGATACTTCCAAGATAATCCTTGAGTTCGAGTCAATGGTGCAAATCTCACGTACGACTGCGGAAGGTCGATGAGGTAGCTTTTAAGCTGCTTCCCAGCTCCATCGACCACGACACCTATCAACTCTGCAAATGCCGCCTTTTCCTTCAATCGAAGAAGTGATTTAATATTGTACACTGAATAAGGGTCTGGAGTCGCAGTCCTGAACTTGATTTCATAGACAAGCCTTCCCTTAAAACATGAGACAAAACGGTTTGGAGGATCAATCATCTGCATTTGTGTTACTTGTTGCTCAAAATATCGAGGGCATTTGAGATCGTCCAAGGAGTTTAGTAATTCCTGAGTGGTATGTTGTGATTCTGCGATATCAGCCTCGAAAACGTTAATATCTCTCGTACTCCGTAAACAGACTGTGCCAGATTCCATAACTTCAAATGCCAAGCTGTCATCCTCTTCAATCGCATCAAGTCCTACAAGACAATCTTGAATCTGCGTGAAGATTGCTCGTGGTAGTTGGGCAATGCCAACGAAAGTTCCAGTAATAAAGTGCCACTCTCCCGCGCTGCGGGCTTCTCCACTTAATTCTGTAGCCTTCCAGTATTTTGAAGAACACTGAATCCGCAAAGATACGCAGAGCCTGCACCATACCCGGGAAGACTTTAAAAAGAAAAGCTGGTAGACGTTCAACCTACTCTCGACTGAAGCGAATCTTTCATAGGACCTACTCAGCACAAAGGTGTATGGAGGAAGACGTTGGTCAATAGCATACGTCTCCGGTAGGAAGTTTGGTGAAAGTTCGAAAGGGCTAGCGGGCCTAGATATAGCGTGCGAGACGGCGAGCAAACTGCTAGTACCAGGTAGGTGCGCTATTTTGTCCCCTTCTAGATGCCTTACAGGGTCGCCTTCATGAGAATTGTAAGAACAGCTCATGCTGTTGCTTTGCGAGATCACGGCGTCATAAGTTCTAGAGACAATTCCATGTATTAGTGCAAGTCGTCGATCAAGGCTTTGTGTAGTCTCCCCCGAAAGACTTATGTCTCTGCTGACTGAGACCAACGTAGCTTCTGATCGGAGAGCACATGCCCTGCGGCGTCATTAGCATTGACTGCAAAATATTCTTCAAGACCTAAGCCTTACAAATTGCTTGCGTTAGCAGCGGCTGATAGATCTGCTCTATGCTCTTTAAGATCCGCCAGAATCTTGTACACTTTGGACTTGTTCCTCATCCAAGCTCTTTTGCGGGCACGAACTGAGCCATTTACATTCTTCGAAAGCTTGATGTTCACAAGGCGATCTAAGCACTCAAGCGTAGTCTTAGCTCTTAAGAGAATGGTGGAGATCGAGTTGGCGTGAGATCTCGTTGTGTCATGTTCAATGTGCCTCGCCAACATTGCGAATTGCTCTACTTGTTCCTATAGAAGAGACTTGTCCGTCAAGGGAGACGATGAGGTAACAAGGATCTGCTTACCTGTAGAGCCCTGAGCTCCTCTGATGCGCGATAGCATGTTTTGACACATTCGATGCCATTTCCGATGACTCCCGCGATGGTTATAATGCTCGCGAAAAGAGAGACACCGTCAAGCATGGCCAATTCTCCGGAACGTCTAATGTATATCGGAGACCACTGAAGGATTCGATGATTTACGGAGACTTTCTCACCAGTAAGCTATTTTTCTTCTGGCAGGGGGGTTACAATCCTGTAGTTCCAGAGAAAGTGATTGATCAAGCAACAATCGAATAAAGGTGGGGCAATGATCCCAGCCTTATCCTGTTGTGGGGTAGGCAAGGAAGTCTCTGGGGCAGATCGCTGCACACGTTAATGCCGTCTGCCGTGCGCTAATGCCAGGCGCTACTGCACAAAAAACCATGGTGGTGTGTGCTGTTGCCTTCTGGGGTCTAAACGCTGCCACTAAGGCAAATTGTAGCTCAAATGTCGAATTCGGTCTGCACGACACAGGGTCACCTCGCCAGAGTCGCCGCTATCGCTACGGTCGCTGCTTATGATCATCTCCTCAAAGTGCAAATTATAAAAAACCATGGAACAAGGCTAGCAGGGGTAACCACGCAGATCAAATACGGATTCAAGCAATTACATGAGAGTTACATTCGCAGTATTCCCTAATAGAATCAGAGAGCTTATAATACCCAATCAAGCAGCCAATCTGGCCGCACGTCCGGCGCAGGCTGCGTGACCTCGCATTTATTCCTGCGCGTCAAAAAAGCTCCAGTATTGCTGTACTGTAGATATCGACCATATTTACCAATCTGCTTAATAGCATCGTCTGATATGCCTGCAGGATCCTGTGGAAGCCATATGATAGGCGCTGGCTCTCTGGTGGCTGGATCCTGGAAGGCAGCTTTAAGCTCAGCCTCTCGCTCTGCAGGGGATAGATCACTTAATTCGTCAGGATAGCCGGCGAGTGCTGCTGCTAATTGGTTGGCGACTTCTTGTCTCCTCGATTTGTCTATCGGTTTGGGAATGTGCGCTTGAATCTCCGGGACCTTTGCTGCGATCTCCTGTTTCAGTCTTGAAAAGGTGCTTCTCGCGTTCGCTGCTGTTGCAGACATGCTTTTTTCCTGAATACTAGCTTCTGGCTTTCCATCAGGGTTCATATTGGATACTTCAATGCCATCGCTTTCCAAGTCTCCATCCGCCTCTTGCGAGAATGTCTTGGCTTTGTGAATGAGAGATTGCCGGATTTCCGCGTCAACAGCTGAATCCTCTAAAGTGACGGGTAGGAATTCATAAAGCGGCCGCAAGTGCTGCTCCATGACAAAGTGGAATGCAGCGGTCAAGACGAGTACGACGATCATGATGATGGCTTGTGGAGAACACACGGCCTTGTCTCGAGAGTCTCTCACCAAGAAGAATAACCCGATGAGAGCGATCTCTAATACGTAAATGCCAGCGAAGAGCTGCGACATCGCATTATTGAAGAGTAAGCCATGAGTATCGACCTTGTTCCTTTGAACATAGTAGTAATTGTGCCTGTAAGCTACCCAGAAAAGAGTGAACGTGATAGATACGAAGACTAGCATTAATGGTGATATAATGCAGTAGATCAAGCCTGCAAAATTTATTAGCCCTCTTCCTCCCAACGGTGGCATTTAGAATCAATGATAGTCTGATAGTTATCACAAGGATACCAGCAACAACAATGCCTCATCGCACTCAATCAAGAACCCACCGCAAAAGATGATATGACGGGGGCTTACCAATGGCTGCAAAATTAGTCGTCAGCGAATAAACGTTGCCCCACATCTGATGCGGGATGGTCGTTTGGAGCCAGGCTTCTTCGCGAGGAGTCTGCGTGAACCACGGCCAGATTGTAGTGATGTACAATATGCGCAAGTACTGAAACAAAACGCTCCCGCTGAAGCCTAAAGACTGAATGATAAGGTAATTGAAGAAGTAGTTGGCTGCCTTGGGAAGATTGGTGGCTAGAATGTTAGGAATATTAACGGGATTCGAAATAATGGTGGGAATAACAGCGACAATGCCGGAGGAGATCGATGTGACTAGGACGAGTTCGATGAAGAGGAAGGTGAAATATAAATCCTGCGTCACTACCTCGCGCTTACTACGCGTAGGTGTGCCTACGAGAACTGCAAGTTTTCGCATCAATGCCGGTACGACGAGTTGAATCAACAAAGCAAGCAGGATAGACGTGACGGGACCTGTTGCAAGTAAGCTTTATGGAGCAGTCAATTTGATAAATCACTTGCCTGAAATCACACTTATAATCCAGGAAGGCCATGGCTGGAGCCAGTGAAGCCAGGACGTGGAGGCCCTCAGGCTACCAAGTTGAGATAGGAACCCAAGAAAAGCAGTCGGTATACCCCAGAGAAACAGCATTCCGACGAACAGTATAAGGGCAATGCAGATCCTAATGAAACGTCCGAGAGTGGTGATACCCATGTTGGGCCAGATGATTTCGTGCGGAGAAACTTCAAGATAACGTGGAGACATCTGACCGGCCTTGTTGTGGCTGACTAGACTGCAAGCCATGTGGGCAGCCATTTGTCTGTCGAATTGTATGAATGCAGAATTCAGTTTCTTGTATCGCGCTTCGTCATCCAGATTCAACAAGCATTCTTCGATTCGAATAGTCAAACGGGCGATTTCTGCACGCAGCCAGGCAACTTTTGGAACTTTCTTCATTTCGCCAGAGGCCCAGAATTTGAATGATGAGGCAGGTTTCCAGCTGCCATCCTTGCCCTGGGTGAGGGAAATGTGAGAAGCATTTGAATTTACTAAATACCTGCGCCACAGCTGTGCTTCATCGTGACAATCTGCGTTGTAGGCGGTGGAGATACGTTGCTCGTTTTGCTCCAGGTCTGCCTCTCCGTCTCCTTCTTGGTTGGACGCGCGCAACCTCGAGGGACCTTTCCCTTCGGCTTCTCTCACAGGCGTAATTTGTCCATTCTTTTGAAACTCCTTGTTGACTAGCCGAATGGTCTTTAACTCTTCTTTTTCTAGAGCGTGACGAAGACTTCGGCAGCGAGCTACCAAGGCTCTCAGTGATCCGTAGTCTCTGTTTACCCATACGTTCAACCTGCTACGGTCGTCATTGTCCACAAAAACATCGTAGAGTGCTTCCAATGCTTCTTTGCTTCGATATTCGCTTGGTATATTCGTGACAAGGACTGTCCTGGCGGAAGCTTTGAGTCGATGTTCCGGAGATGTAAGAAAACGCTGTCGGACATCGATGAAGTTGAGCTTCTCACAGTACATTCTGTAGATTGTCCAACAGATGGCCAGAATTGCACAGACCAGATGTGCCCAATATCGGTTAGTCTGAGTCGGAGCAACATTTTGCCACGATAGGGTATCAAGACCAGTAACGTTGAATGTCTGGGGCTTTCCACCTACAACGAATATGTTGTTGTCTTTTCCTCCATTGTAATTGATGGGTAGTAGTATCGTCACAATAATTACCATCAATGGCACAAATATAATGATCATCGCACGAACTAGTCGAATAAAGAAATATCCGTCCAAACCGCACTTGATCTTTAGCTCTTCATCTTTGATAGTGAAGATCCTTTGGATCCATCTGAGGGCATTTGCAGGTATTGCTTCTACCCGCAATCTGTCTTGTACGAGGTATGTCTTGGGCTGACTATGAGTTCGTCGTTAGCTAGGTACTATAGACAATCATGGTAGCTAGAGCCGATGAGTGAACTATCTTGAACGCATCGTGCGAGCCACTGGAGTATGCGACTTTGTACTTACTATATTCTCCGCCCAATAGCAGAGTTCTTAAGTAAGAAGAATCCCGACATTTCGAATACGAAAAGACCAAGACCGACTGCGATGTTGAGGACGAAGGCCTTGATCGCAATACCCTCCCTGTTCTGGCCTGCACCGGCTCCAGCGTTGATAAGGCCCAGAAGGCCACCGTCGGTCGCATTCGTGATATTGGCCATTTCGGCTGCCTACCATGGTCTGTCGGGAGATTTGAAAACGAATACTGACGGTGCACCGCAGTAAGGTGGTAGTCGCGGCTTCTATGCCCAGAAGAACATTCCCGATCACTCAGTGTATACACATGCCTCAAGTGTGTCGCAGGTGATAGAGGAAGCTGGTAATGAGAATGACATAATCGATATCATGGAAGGCGTATGTAACCTCAAGCCTAGACTATTCCCCGAACTTTATGGTCCGAGATTGGCACCTAATCATATTCTCAACGGCTTTCAACGGCAAGGATCTTGTGCTTAGAGCTTTCACTGTCTGGATTTCTTGAGGGGTGCTTGCTTGGAGTCCAATATTTGTTGATCTCCTAATGTAGTAAAATAGTAATTTCTCCGGCTCGGGCCTTTCCGTGAGAAAATTTGACGTCACTTACCTAATTAGAATACAAGTAAAGTAGGCTCGGAGAAACGAAAGCCCGGTGCCGACTAAGGATCTACTTTAAAGTAATTTCCGTAAGAACATGTCGTACGTGATCAATACGAAGGCAGAAGCAAGAGAGGAGAGGTTCTAAGTCCTCGAAGAGCCTAATTTGGCTGCACAGTACTCGGCTACAGCTGCTCCTGTTATTTACTTGACACACTAGCCTGGCTCCGCCTGCTGCTGCTTACTCCGTACACAAGATCAGTCCATAGCGAGCTCGACGTTCTACTCCAGTCGTCGAAAACTCACCGCGATGGTAGGTGTGACTAAAAGGTCGCCGGCGATGGCGGTTTACACCAATCGTGGCGCCATGGTCAACGCAACCAACACGAAATGGACCGGCACACCATGCAAGCATATGTATGTAGGTATGCACGTAGGCTGGCTGGCTGAATTATGCATAAGGTAGAGTGTTGGGGTGAGGGGCGAGAGGGAGGGTCAAGAGGGAGGTGTGCAGGTAGGCCTCTCTCTAGAGAAGCCGGTTATGTATGCGTGTAGTAGGGTGAATGGACTGGTTACATCGTGACCATGCAGGGATATTTGTTGCAGCTTTTGTGTGGGGCTGGAGAAACCTGGGATGGGGAATGATTCATGTAGTGTTGCGTGGTGGGTGCGCAGGGTGGAAAGCGGAGGCCGGGGCGGGTTTTAACTCGGGTAGACATCCTTCTAGGATGAGCAGGCTTTGGGGTTTTTGATACGGCTTGATATGGGCTTGGATCGCTGTTGCGGGTCTGTAAGCGTGCAAATATGGGTGTGTTTCGAGCGAAGGTTTGGCAGCGGGACGTTGGAAAATGGGGAGAAGGGAGCAGGGGAAGTGCAGGCGCATATGTGGAGATTGTGTGAGGACAGGGTGGAGAATACTCTGGGATGCCGATTAGTATATTGTTTGTGAAGATCTGGGCATGTCGCTTTTGAGGGAGGGCTTGGAGGAGATGAGTGGGAAAGTGCATTTTTGATGGCGGATACGATTGGGATCGATTGCTGGTTGAGGAGAGGGAATTGTAAGATTGGTAGTGGTTGAGGGGCCAGTCAAAGTGAGGGTATGTTAGAGGCGGAGATTTGCTGGTTCAGTTTAAGCTGCGTGCCTGCTCACTCGGGAGATAATACAGTGTGACATTGCGTCGGGCAGTGAGTGGGTCTCGGCAATGCATCGGGGGGAAGAGGTTGAGAGTCACTTGTTGGACGATTGAAAAATTTAGTTGGAAAATTGGTGACTATTGCGTTGAGTTGCATGATGTGGTGTCATTATGCGGCCACATGGTCGCATCGGGAGCCAAAGAGGCACCGGGGAGCTGCATAAGCTAACGGCAGACGTCTGTCACTAGATATCGACGAAGCGGAAAGCGGGAAGCCGAGAGTCTGTCACAAGTTTGATATTAAAGCAGGAGCTGTATGTCCTTGCCAGAATGGGAATTGAGTTCTGGGGTTTTCCCTGCACCTGTCCCTTTGCAACATCGAGGTCACCATCTAGCGGATTTGATGGTTCGTGGTAACCAGGAAGTTTCCATGAGATTTTGACAGACGCAGTGAGTGTAAGTGGATATTGTAACATGTATAGTATATGACAATCATGAATTTCTCAGTAGACATCAACATCGTAATTTTCAATAAGGAAAACAAGGTAGTCAAGGCTTTCGTAAGGCGAAAGTATACAAATCCAACGAAAACCCCAGTCGAAGCCGGCCAGAACCCCTGTCCCAAGACCAGAGTAGTGTGTAAAGAAGCTTTAGGTTCGCTCGGTTTGAGTCGACCGACATCATGGTTCGTCTGGATCGCCAGTCACAGTAGGAAATTATAGCCATTTTGGTTGAGACCAGCTGGATCTCGTCTGGGGCGGGTTAGAATTTGTACCGCTCACATCTAATCATCCATTCAGCCATAGCGTTCGCGAATCCCATAGCGATTCTCTCATACAGCGTCTCTGCTGGGCTGAGGCTCGTCCACCATTGGGATACTTGGCGGCTGACGAGCATCTCCGACACAAGGCAGTTGTGCAGATCTAAAGTCCTCGAGTAAGCTGCTTGTTTGCTCCACCCATCTCTGATCAGCAACTGGATGGCGCTGAGAGGGTTGCACTGCGTGAAGTCTCTCGAAAAGCCCAGAATATCATTCTGTAGACCCATAATCAAGGGCAAGTTCTTAAGCGACGAATTAGTGAATGGGTCGGATAATAGAGGAAGGCCAAGGGATGCACGCAACAGTATCAACATAGGGCGAGCTGTAACGAAGATTGTTGTGTCAGCACAAAGTTCAAATTCGCTGTTATTGCCAATTCATATCCATGTCAAATACCTGGAGTAAAAAGCGTGTAACGGATGATACAATGTAACAAATCATCACGTAAAAACTCACCGGATATGGTGACAGCGCGGAGACTCAGCCACTCCAACATGGTAAAGGAATCCTTAAGAAGGTATTTCTCAGCCAATAACGCCTGTATCACCGTTGCACATTCTGCCCAGAACACCGGCTTCCAAGACTCTTCAATAATACATGAGGCATGGTTCGAAGGTGTATTTGCCAGGGATGCTGTTTGCACAGTGTGGTGGAACGCACTTATAATACAGTGCATTGAGGACTCTTGTGAAAGCGGCGTATATGGCGATCGAGATAGAACGGCGATGCACTCCTCAAGACAACTGCCGTCCTCGTCATCTTCTGTTAAGTCTGTCTTAAGTCAGCTATGGCTACCACAGTACGAGTTGCGATATGGGTTAGCCATCAAGAGAGCAAAGTTAGCTTACCATCAATTACACACAGCCAACTCCAGAAACAGGCCGCAACGTACCGACCGCCTGGCGCAGTCATAGAGACTGGAAACATTTTGCTGATCAGTACCGCTGGATCTGTCCTCTCTATAATTGGTACAGCTTTGCCCGGGAGTCTAGCAAGAAAAGCTGATAGATCGACTCTACTTGTTTCTCCTGTGGGATCTATAGCGCTTAGACATGTATGATATGGTGGGGGTAAGATCATGGTATGGACCTGACGGATTTCCTTGTCGTAAAAAGCTTGTGGGACCCCATAGCCGATTGGTTTGGGAACAAACAGGTAGAGACCAGCCTTCTGAAGCACCGAGACCCCGTCTCGAAAACTTGCGACCCCTGTCATTGACCGCTTCGTTCCGTAAACATATTGAACGGCATCTGATATCACATCAGATGAATTTGCCCAAGACCAAGGTGAAAATCCAATCTGCAGGAGGCGTTTTGAGGTACTTGTAGCTGGGAGCCACCATAGAAGGCTGCGAAGCAATCGTGCTACATACTCTCCAGGTAGAGCTAGGATATAGGACTGGGCGGCATCCTCCTGTTGGAGCATGGTATTGACGAAACAGGTATGTGATGTTAACCCTTTGGGTCGGCTGACAAGCCTAGAGATGAAAATTTAAAGGATGCTCATAATATCGAAGAGTAGGTACTCTTGGGTAATAATCCGTTGGTGCTTATTCAGATTGTGCGACCTAGGATGGCGACGTTAGATTGCGGTAAGTAGTAATTATCATTACTAGCAATCAATAATGCTATAGCGAGTTTTGCCAATGGGAGGCGGTACCAGATTGCGCTAAGCTACTCAGACCAGCACCAACAAGAACAGTGTCTTCATCATGTACCGTGACCATCAATGACCCCTCCACTCTTGACTTTGACGCCGGCAGGCATTCCCGTACCGACAGTCGTACGTACGGGGAAGGATGGGACGCTTGGGCCACAAGCCGATGCGGCCTTAATCCAGGCCCACAGAAGGCTTATCATCAAATGGACATGTCGATGAGGCGATTGGCAACGACCCCTATGAGGTGATGATGCATGGGAAGCTGCAAAGAGACGATCGTGGACTTGATGCGTCTTGCAGACGCTCGATGGCGAATTGATGTTGAGATCGATCTTCCTTGAAGGTTTTATGTATGCCTTACTAGAAATGCCACGAGAAGGCGATGACAACGCTATCTGGGGCATGTAACAATTGGACGTCTATTCCAATATCAAAGAAGCACCAAATGCAATATCATAGAGAAGGAAAGGTTCTTAGCCAATCAGGAGTTCTCACCCTTCGCAACAAATGCAGCAATACGCAGATGTAGGATGCAGACCAGATTAATAATGGATGCAGCGACGCAAAGGCTAAGTGTTCGCCCGTAAGGGAACAAAGGAATAGAAAGCAAGGAGACCGGGTCAAGCATTGCTCTTCTTTCCAAGTATCTGTACAGCTGGTAGGTAGGATTGATCGAGGAACGGCGGTTGCGCAGTGTGAAGGGCAAAGTCAAGGTCACCCTGGGTTCCAGTGAATGGAACGTAAGGACCTGGTATAGGATCAAATGACCAGAGGAAGAACACCTGGCCCAAGTACGTCGTGGTGGGGGAAATAGCCCGGCCCCCCCGCATCACAGGCTTTAGTGTACAGATCAGAAGTGCCTAGGTGATAGAATGGCCGCCACGGTCTCGGCTTTGCCACATTGTTCTCCTTGTACATCAATACGAGTACGTCAAGGCGGTGACCAGAGGTTGTGTTCAACGAGTTGATGTAGGGTAATAGCAGACTTGAGGCGTTGATGGCTGTTGTTGGATGGTCCTCGGTGAGGTCGATTCCCCTAGCGCTATTTATAGCCGCCCTCCACGCTAGCCATCTTGCAGGTACAAGAAGGTACAAACACCGGCCCTGAGATAACCCCCTTAGTCAAATCATTATACATATCCGGAAATACTCTTCTCGATAACATCTCGATTCTCACTGTACAAGCTGATGGCCCCCAGGAATTCACGTAGAAGCACTACTAAGGGAGAACCCAAAGCTCCTAAGGTCAATGCCTTGCACTCAACTGCAGAAAGACCCAGCGTACCTTCCAAATCAAAAACTGTGCCGGTCAAGTTGCAGCAGCTGTTGTTGAACATCTTCAAGAATGCATTTCGCGAAAGTTATAATTCCAAATTATCGGGTCTGATACAGCGAACGAAACAGCATCTTTTCAATCGAGAATTTGACAAAGCTTTTGGATCAGAAGACTTGCGTGAAGCTTACGCAGTGAGATGGAGTCCTAGCCGTGCTCTGGCCTACACGCAGATACTCTACAATCTTACTCCA
Source organism: Cladonia metacorallifera KoLRI002260 (assembly GCA_000482085.2). Lineage (NCBI taxonomy): Eukaryota > Fungi > Ascomycota > Lecanoromycetes > Lecanorales > Cladoniaceae > Cladonia > Cladonia metacorallifera. The sequence continues at coordinate 1,713,188 of KI911126.1, forward strand.
CTGACGAGAAGGCTAGTGTCAGATTGTGGGGATCAGGGTTCAATTGATCAGCCGCAAGACGCTTTGGCCACCGCTCAGATTACAGCCGAAGATGCAGAGGACCCCAGAGGCAAGAGTAATCGTATTGTTTGTATCGGGGCAGGCGCAGGCGCGGAGATCGTTGCACTTGGCGGTTATCTGAGCCTCTTAAGTAATCGCCCTGTATCTGATACACAAGAAGCGATCAGCCAGGATCAGGGACTAGACCGAACCATTTCACCGCAACGGCTGGAGATCACGGCCATCGATATTGCGGACTGGGGATCTGTCGTGGACAGGCTTCAGTCGAATGTTACTGCAGCTCCTCCACTATCTCAATACGCATCTGCTGAAGCAATGGCTGCCAATAATGCGTTAATCGGAGCAACTGCTATGGTCTTGAACTTCGTCAAGCAAGATGTCTTGAGTATGACAATGGACCAGATGCCAGCAATCTTCGCTGATGCTCTCCTTGTGACGTTGATGTTCACTCTTAACGAGCTCTATACAAGCTCCATGAGGGCGACAACTAACCTCTTATTAGCTTTGACTATGCTTCTTCCAGCTGGGGCTCTATTGCTGGTGATTGATAGTCCGGGGAGCTATTCGACTGTAAGTGTAGGAAAACAATCGGATGCCAATGGCCAGAGTACGAAGAACTATCCCATGCAGTGGCTCCTTGATCACACCCTTCTTGAGTCTGCCGCAATCGGAAGCAGCAAGAATGCTTCAGTAGAGCGCCAATGGGAAAAATTGGAATCCCAAGATTCAGAATGGTTTAGATTACCCAGTGAATTACGCTATCCCATTGAATTGGAAGATATGAGGTACCAAATGCATTTCTACAGGCGACTATGATACTTCGGGGTCTAGGAGAAGAAATTGACAACATGATTTTTCTTTACCTTGTTGAGATGAAGTAACACCATTCAACGTGATGGGTCAAGACAGACTGACATTCCACCCATTGAGGCGAACACTTTCTTCATTTCGACCAGTCTCCGTGTCTCCTGCGAGACTGGCCGCGACGTTGATATTGGCAATTCATATCGAGGTTTATAGGTCATGAATTAACCCTGTCTCCTCCGAGAATTGGTCATTATGGCTGTAATTCCTGTAAATGATGCTGGTTTTAAGGAGTTGTCTGTGTAGCACAAGGGAAGAATAGGAGTAGGTACCACGTCGAGTAGATGGGGAAGGGAAAGATGAATGCTAACAATACTCTTGTGTTTGATAACCAGAGTGCCATGCGGATCCAGAAGTGTTACCTGAAATTGAAGTTGAGAAGTTTTGTGGTATGACATCACTTGGAGACGGTGTAGGAACGGAAGCAATTAGTTAATATTTGTTGAGATTTCGTCTCCAGATCACATACCGCTGCACGAGTATTGAACGGAGCAATATGAGTGCTTCGACTTTTGAGGAGCGTGTCATGCTATGCTACAATAATGTAATAGAAAATCCGAGAATGCCTGATGTACACCAAGTCACCACCTTCCGCCCGGTAATGACATCCTCTTCTGTTATAACGGACCTTCTAATGCAAGCTGGTCAACCGCCTCTCACGACCTCAAGCCCAACAGCAGCCCCGTCCCCTTTCCACCCTTCTCGCCACCCTCCCCGCCTCCAGGCAAATATGTTACGTTCGGATTATTCGCCAGAGTCTGGGCGATATCCTTACTCGCCTCAATCCTCCTAATCATGATCAATCCATCTCCGGCCTTCGCAACCGCTCTACTAATCGTCTCCGCTGCTTCCGCCTCACCTTCCGCTCTTATAACATTCGCCTGCCTCTCCTGCTCCGCTTTCTCAACAACAAACCTCGTCCGCTCAGCATCCTGCTGTGCAATTTGCTTTTGCTCAACGGCTTTTGTGAATTCTTTTCCGAAGGTCATGTGCGTTATTGAGACGTCTTCGAGGGCGATGTTAAATTCGTTGGCGCGTTTGAGGAGGTCGGTTCGGATGCGCTGGGAGACGGCTTCTCGTTGGGTGATGAGTTCGGCGGCGTCGAATTGGGCGACTATGGCTTTGAGGACTTCATTGCCTATGGAGGGGAGGACTCGTTCGTCGTAGTCTAGGCCGAGGGACTGTAATGTAGATGTGTGTAAGCAAACGTCTCTGTAGGTTGTACTCGATGTAATTAAGCGGAGAGAATGAAACGACGCTTGGCCCATTATGGACATGATGTATTGCGCAGACAACTCACCTGGTATATTTTCGGCAGATTCTTGACCTCTGGTCTATGTAGAACCCTCAGTGTCAAGCTGACCATCTGCAAATCCTTGCTGCCCGTCGTTGTTGAGATATTCCTTGGCTTGGTGCGGACATCGAAGGTGATTGCTTTTTGAAGCCATGGAATCAGAAAGTGGGTGCCCTCATTGACGACTTGCTCCTTGACTCCAGAAAGGCGGTCAAATATTACTGCCCGAGTTCCGCCTTTCACATCGTATATGGAGGCTTGGACGAATGAGGCACCGATGGCAACGGGAATGGCATATCTGTAGAGCGCTCCTAAGGTACTAGCCATGGCAGCGAGTTGATCTTTTGGCTAGACGTCGACAGTACCGAGCGGGCAGGGACCTTTCGTGAGCAATAAATGGTCTTTAAGTAGTAGAGATCGCCGAGCTGCAGATGAAGTTGTAGTTTTGCAAAAAATGGAGCTCAGATGCGGTTAGCCCGTCCCGGGGAAAAGCACTCCTTGGCGTCCAGACCTGAACCTCTACATCATCCATCATCCACAGTGTACCTACCATCGAGTCAAAATAGCGCACCTTTCCTTTGTACCTGAATATCCACGCCATTTGTCATCATGACTGGGGGCAGTGAGCCATTGGATACCAGGCATGGCCAGTACGTCCCATTCCTCTCGCCCCATCTACATTGAGCTATCCTTCTGGCTTTGCGAGGGTCTGGAGAAGGCATTTACTTACACTGTGTGGATAGGTACCTCGGTCCCTGGGGCAATCTCGGTATGTCTTTCTATCTACAAAGTCTCCTCCACATATGAATCAACTCCCGAGTCAAATGCAATTTTGTGGCTACCGAACAAGCAAACATTGGCGGATACCAAAGAGTCGTTAAAAACAACGCTCATGACAATTGGCAGGTTCCCAACCGCAGAAGGGCATAATCACATATGCCATATCCGCCAACCGACAACGCCCACTCGCTGGCACCATGCATACCGCAGTCTTCAATACCTGGCGGAGAAGCAAAGCGCAATTGCTCTTTGTCGTACCACCATTTGCCGTCGCCTACCTTGCTGTAGACTGGGCCGTGAAAAAGTGGGTGGAATCATGATCACCGGTGTCATGGCTGGCAAGTGGGAGAAGCGTGCTAATGTGTGTTTGGCTAGAAACGAATACTACAACTCGAAGCCCGGGAGAATGGCTGAGGCTGCGGAAGCTGAAGGTGCCGATATGAACAGTGGACCAGTGCGTGGTTAGGTTCAGATCATTCTATAGATGGGTTGTGGATGCAGAAGGGAAGGATTCAATCGATTTGAACGTGTATATAAGGCAATGGAGTCTAATTAACTAAATCCTTGTTTCAAGTCTCTTAGAGAGAGGGGTTTGAGATTTGCTCTTGGGCTTTACGTCCGAGATGAGAAGAGATTTATATGAACATTTCCCAGCCGGCATTGTGCACCAGTGATATATTTTTGGAGACCTGTTTTCCTCTTCATGCGGAAATACTAGAATCCAGCTTATATCTTCAGGCTAGCCTTGTATAGTAATCGCTTTAAATCCCTTACGGAGCCCTGACCACAAGATCACACAGCATCCAAGAGGCGTGCTGCGAAGTAGAGGACATTGCACAAAGCGGCTAAGCCTGATATTTCTTAATTGAGCTTAGCGTGCAATAAAGCTCTTTCCGGCACCTCCAAATTTCACAGCTTGGCTAAACCATTCCACCAATTGCTATCACAACACCTCAACATGGCGAAAGAAAAGCCCCTTGACCCCGAGAAAGAAGCGCGAAAGCTCGCAAAGGCAGAAAAGAAGGTTAAGCGGTCTGAAACTGACGGCGTCCACAAATCAAAATCAGACAAAAAGGACAAGAAAGAAAAGAAGATTGCTGCTGAAGCCGAAGATGTTGAGATGACAACAGAGCTACTCAGCTCTCTTGAAGATGCGAAGCCAGGAAGCGTAGCTATAAAGGAGGATGGAGACGTGAAAATTGTGCTGAAAAATACGCCGCTTGTGGGTGCATTGGTGCCGTTTGCCAATCCATTAGCGGATGAGAAGGTTGGGAAGAAGGTGCTGAAAAGCGTTAAGAAGGGTAAATTGACTCATATCAAGTATCTTAAAAATATGATAGCTAATCATTTGGTGTGCCAGCTGCGAAGAACAAAACCCTCAAACGCGGCGTCAAAGAAGTCGTCAAGTCCCTTCGCAAATCCAATCTTGCGTCTGTGACTGGTGGTGAAGCACCTGGCATTGTTGTCTTAGCTGCAGATATCTCACCCATGGATGTCATTTCACATATACCCGTCCTATGCGAGGATCATGGGGTTCCTTATATCTTCGTCACTTCGAGGGCGGAATTGGGGGCTGCATCAAGTACGAAGAGGCCGACTAGTGTTGTTATGGTTAGCAAGGAGGGACCTGGGAAGAAGAAGGGCGAGGCGAAGGAGGGAGAGGAAGATTTTGGGGAGGTGTATAAAGACTTGATGAAGGTTGTTGTCAAGGCTTCGATGGATGTCAGGATATGAAGGCCGTCGGCTGCTTTGCTTTATGTATGGCGTTGGAAGGCAAAAGTGCTACGGGTTTTAAGGATTTGTTCATAGTGAGTCCCTGCTGGTGAAACAGCGAGGGATCGGTGGGAAAGCCGCTGACTCGCGATAGATCAATGATACCCTCAATTGCGAATAAAGAGCTGTGAGAATTAGATTGCACAATACTTTGGAGGCTACGTCCTAAAGGGCAGTCTAAGCCATCCAAGTGACATCAATGCTAAAGTAAGCAGGGGTAAAACAACAGCAACGACTGAGTAGCTATACGGCTATCTCAGCATTTCCTGTAGGCAACATGTGTCAATACGCTAGGACGTTGATACACGAAGATGTGCGTATGTCGATCTTTTGCCAAGTGGCATGTGTCATCTCAATCAGCAAGGCTACTCGTTTTCCGAAAGGTTTGCAACAGTGGTGGTACTGAACTTTCCAACAAAACATTCTGAATTGGCTATGGATATTTGCAAATGGCCGATAGATCTCATAATGTATGGATACTGCATTGAGTTCTAAACAGAGATTTAGTGGTTTCTTATGAGAATTGCCAACTCCGTTGTAGGAATTGCCTCAAAACGTACGTGGGAAATTCAGGGTTAGGGTACCGCCTAACCTTGCCCGATCGGCAGAACATGCGATTCGCCCAATTGCCATATTACATCATATCGGTTTCGTCACTCAACGGCCACCGCCTTCGCACAAAAATAGCTCAAACATACACAAGCTTCCTTAAGCACACGATCAAAAAGCATTTGGACAATTTTGCGACTCAACTGCCACAATTCACTTGAACATACCAATATCTTCAAAATGACGGACGCTACCTTTCATACCACACGTGAGGATCTCCGCAAAGCGGAATCCAAAGTCTCCCAGAAGAACGATGGCAACGTCCCTGCTGATTCCGAGGTCTCTGTTATGAAGGTTAGCAAGCAATACCAATTGCGAAAGCTGCAACGCATCTGGTTAATTTTCTACCTATAGTCCATCGTCGATGAGAACCAACCAAAGCCCAAATCCGAGATCATCGCCGAGCGTCAAGCCAATCTTCCCCTTCCAGACCAGCCTCCAGTCGCCTCGGACTGGAACTCCAGTGATGCAAGCAAGGTCAACGTTGGATCAGGGGGCGTCGAGAGCGATGTCTCTTATGGTGGCGGTAGTGATAGTGGTCTACGTAACCCAGCTACAAGCGACAGTAGCGTCAGGACCGATGGAGATGCACTCCACACAAATGCGAGTCAGCCAAGTGGGGGAGTGGGAAGGCAAGGACATGATAATTTGGATGGGCTGCCCAAGGATGCTTTGAAGAGATAAGATAGTAGAAGGGCCGTGAGCTCTGGTGCTCTATACCACGCTCCGAGACAGCACTGGGGAGTTAGCCAGGTTGCTCAATAGTTCATTGATGCATAGATTAGAGTAATGAAAGTATGCCACTTACCTAGACAACTACAGAGCTGATGTGATAGCTTTTTTAAGCGAGTACATCGTAAAATTTCGGAGTCTTTCCCCTGTTGGAGAGTCATTCAAGCAAAAGTTAGAGGTAATGACTGGTTGGACAGGGGGGAGAATAAGTGGAAATGCCTTCGGTGATAGCGGAATTAAGCTGGAAATGACGCCGTCGAGATGGACATCACCTCAATTCAATCCTGCCCTTTGGTATGATTCCCCATTGGATTGGGTATCGCAAGCTTCAACTGTATCAATTATAACCTATCTGAAATTCATTCCCTAGCCTACAATCCCCATTGCCTGGTTTCTAAACCGAACAAAAACCACCAACCATGTCTCTACTAATACCCTCCACGGGCAAGCCCCGCGTAATTCTAGGTCTCATGACCTTCGGTCCCGATGCCGGTGCCGGCGCGCGTATCACCTCTCTCGACGAATACAATAAATGCCTTGACTACTTCCAATCGCAGAGGTACAACGAAATCGACACGGCGCGAACGTACATTGGTGGAAAACAGGAGGCTTTTACGAAGGATGCGAGGTGGCAGGAGAGGGGTTTGACGCTTGCCACGAAGGTCTACCCTCATGAGCCGGGCACACATAAGCCAGAGAAGCTGAGGGAAAGCTTGGAGACGAGTTTGAGGGAGTTGGGTACGAATGTAAGTCTTCCCATGGTTCAATTCGTAGAACCACGTTTGTGGAACCGAACCAAATATTCGAGCTGTAGTGGTTTTGAGGAGCACCAATCATACCGCTGCAGCATTTTGTGCCTCACTCTGATATTTTGAGAAACATGTGCTGATTCACGAGGACCTGTAGTGTGTAGACATCTATTTTTTGCACGCCGCAGACCGTAGTGTGCCATTTGAGGTGACTCTCGAAGAGTGTAACAAGCTGCATAAGGAGGGAAAGTTCGTTCAATTAGGTCTCAGCAATTTCACTGCTTTTGAGGTAGCCGAAATCGTCATTATGTGTAAGGAGAGGGGATGGGTGAGGCCAACTATCTACCAGGGGATGTACAATGCTATTAGTGAGCTAGTTTTTGCAGAACAAACCCCATGCTTGAGGTAGCTGACCCTGTTTTCAGCTCGATCTTTGGAGCAAGAGCTCATTCCAGCCTGCCATCGGTACGGTATCGATGTGGTCATCTACAATCCACTAGCTGGAGGCCTCTTCTCTGGGAAGATTAAAAGCGCAGAAGTGCCTCAAGAAGGCCGTTACAGTGACACATCTAAATCAGGAGCGATGTACCGCAAGCGCTACTTCAAAGACGCAACATTTGACGCTCTCCGTGTCATTGAGCCCGTAGCCCAGAAGCACAACTTAACAATGTTGGAAATAGCACTGCGTTGGTGCACCCACCACTCAGCACTTAAAATGCAAGGGGGTGGCCGAGACGGTGTCATCATTGGTATCAGCAATTTTGATCAATTGAAAAGTAATCTGGCAGATCTGGAAAAGGGGCCTCTGCCTGACGATGTGATCAAGGTATTGGACGAGGCATGGATGATAACCAAGCCAACCACGCCAAATTACTGGCATCTCGATCTGCAGTATACGTACGATACGCAGGATGCCTTGTTCAAACCAAAACATTAACGGTGAGCTGGTCAGGTTCAGCCATACCAACTTCTTTGTAGACACGCAGATACCCAACCGTCCCCAGTCCGGTGCTTCTCCGTGCAATGCTTTTCCAACATGCAAAAGGGACGCCCCTTTTAGAGTCGTTCAAAACAATTACAGGTTACGGCTTGTAAACTGGAGTATTGTGATTGAATCTCTAAGAACTATCATCATCTTTTTCTCACCTTACTTCGCTCGGCTCTATTTCCCTCCGCGGATATGATCCACTCTTATAACCAAGCCTTCACTGTTATGCCCCGAAAAGCAGTTTGGGGCTTCGGGGATAAAGAGAGGCTAGCCAGCCCACTTTCCTATGGCTCATCACCCTGTCTGTGATTATCTTCTTAGGACACCCTTTATCAACCTCTCTATAGTTCTTGTTCTTTCTTGAGACCTATACCCTTAGACAACATAACAAAGCCCTTATTGTGTATTATTCGCGAGGGTTATTCTCCTTAGCTCACGATTCTTGTGTTAGTGATACCAGGATTCGCCTTCACCTGTCGCCTGACGAATCTTAGACATTCTGTGTCCAGGTACGAGCGAAGCACCCTGTACTGCAAAATCGTACCACACAATCATCCCCAACAGACTCGGCAACAGTCTTCGGAAGTTGTCAGGCTTATGTTACTGTTCACTAACTCTTATTCACCAAATATTAGGGTTATCGTATGTCTACCGCCACTCCTCTCGGCGAATCGTTGCAGCATACTACCGGCAGACTTAGCTTGGAGACGATTAGAGAAGACATGGAGGACAAAGAACTCTCTAGTATCAAGGGCGAAACTGAGAGTGCCGAAGCAAGCCCAAAGGTTGCTGAGGTGAATGATGGTTCGGAGTTTGTGATGATCACGGTCGGTCATTGCCGTAATGTTGTACCGGCAGCGAAGTACCACGCCGGACTGGGTATGACAAGCAGGCCCACGATGAGCCAGAAGCAGTATGAAGAGCGCATGATGGCCAAGCATGTTCAAGCCAATAGCACGTAAGTCCAGCCCCCACGCGTCCCTTTCATGTGTCACTGCAGCCCACCGATACGAGCCGCATAACACATAATTCCGAAATTTTGGGGGTGGCGACATGTTATGGCTTCGCTGTGACTGGATTTCCTTTGATTAGCTGCTCCGCAGATCACAGACAAAGCCCACCGTGACCTCCACCCTCCCTTTTCATTTCCTACTTTATAAATATATATATATATATATATATGGCTGACTCTCCGGTTTTCTGTTCTGTTTAGTGGGTCTGCACTCCTGAGCCAAGCAGAAGATGACGAGATAATCACCATTGTATGCAAACACGACACGCTGCCGTTTCTAACACCTCTTACGATCAAGCGGTCTGCGCTCCAGCGATCACCGACACTGGCCGGATTCTTCCAATCCTCACACTATCTTGTTGGCAGTGGTACCCAGCTTGAGTTCCACAGCAACGGCGTGGCCTGCATGCGGGTTGTCAAAGCGTACTTGGAGGATGGACCTGACATCTACACAGTAGACAAGCTCAGAAGATACGCCACCCAAGAGACAGCGGCCTACAAAGATTACGACTTCCTCCTTGTGGTCTGCGTACACAAATTGGCGGCTCAGCTCGGCGTGTATTCCCTCACGAACCTCGCGTACGCTGTCCTTTACCAGTTGGAAAATTCGGTAACCCCGAAGGACTGCATCAAGCTGATAAGCCTCGTCTTCAACACCAATCATCACTTCGACAACGCGATTCAAAACTGGCTATTGGAGCAAGTTGACCGCCACTTCGACTCCCTCAGCGGTTCTCGTGATTGGGCCAATGCTGTTGTCAAGTCGAGTTCCGAGTTCAAGGTAGTGTGGGCCAACATAACATTAGCACACCTCAGTCCATTATCTACCACCAGCACGACGAGCGACGAAGCCAAGACCCCTGTTCCCACCCCCGCAAAGCCTCTCCCGGCCAAACCATCCAATACCGTTGCGGGCTACAACAGCGAAGCCACGTACCTCGACGACTACTCCTCCGACGACTATTACGAGCCCCAAGACTACGCACGTGGCCGCTCCGATCGCGAAAATGCAAAGGCGCGCCGAGTGTTAGGCATCAATGACGATGGAGGGGGATTGATTGCGGGACGTGTGGACAAGAAGAAGCCGTCGGGATTGGCGAGGGCGTCAAGGAGCTTGATGGGGCTAATGAAGCGGGAGTAGGGGGAATTCATGGGATGGATACGTGGGATTATTGGGTGTCTGTTACCTACTCATGTGTGCTTTTATTCTTGTATGTATTATTACGAACCTTGTGTGCATGATGGAAGGGCCTGGTAGGGGCATGGATGGATAAATATGTGTGATAGAATTGAATGTCAAAAAGAAGAGATACCTGGAATATGAAATGTGACTTGTGATTTTCAACCTAATTTCCAGCATAGAAAAGCCAACTCCCCACGTAGATTAAGTCCTGTTACCATCATGCATTAGGAGAATGAACCATAAGTCATGCATATAATAGCAATATTTAAGCTAGGTTTAATATTTATTAAGTTCCTTTAAAGCAGTAAATTACTTTAATACCTACTTATTAAGTACGAAAATAATATAATATAGGGTTAGAAACCTCTAAAACTATGCATAGCACGGGACCTTTAAAGTAGAAGATTTCTCTGATACCTAACTATTAAGTGTGAAAGCAATATAATTTAAGGGTAGAAACCTCTAAAACTATATAGAGAACGGGACCTATAAAGCAGCAGATTTCTCCGATACCTACTCATTAAGTGTGAAAGCAACATAATATAAGGGTAGAAGTCTCTAAAACTACGTATATAATAGGAAGTTTAAAGTAGCAGATTTCTCTGATACCTAGTTATTAAGGGCGGAAACAATATAATAGAAGGTTAGAAACCCCTGAAACTACGCATGTAATAGGAATTTGAGCTAGGTTTAATATATTCTAAGCTCCTTTAAAGTAGCGTATTTCTCTAATACCTACTTCTTATGTGCGAAACAATATAATCTAAGGGTAGAAACCCCTAAAACTATGTATATAATAGGACCTTTAAAGTAGTAAATCTCTTTGATACCTACTTATTAAGGGCCAAAACAATAAATAGCAGGTTAGTAACCCCTGAAACTACATATGTAACGGGAATTTGAGCTGGGTTTAATACTTTTCACGCTCCTTTAAAGTAGCAGATTTCTCTGATACCAACTTATTAAGTGCGAAAATGATATGATATAGGGGCAGAAACCTTTCTGTTTCTCTGATACCCACTTATTAAGTCAGAAAATGGTATAATGTAAGGGCAGAAACCCCTAAAACAACAGGTCCTAAAGGAAAGATTACTACCAATTTTTCAGGTGTTAGCTCTAAATGCATGACTAATGCCCCATTCTCGAAGACTCTTGAGAAAGAAAATGGTTTTTTTATTTTATTCTAAGTGGCTTCCAGGGGTAGCCAGCCTTAATCAAGTGCTTCTTTCCAAAACATTCTGGTAGCAATTCCATAAAAACATACACAAAACTTTTCCACCTCCCCTCTAAAACCCACACCTAACCAACCCCTGCAGCACCCCCACCCCCGCCCTCACCCCATCCACAACCCTCACCCCCTCCCCCACCACACTCCCCACCCACTCCTCCATCCCCACCATCCCCGCGCACCCCAGTATCACAACCCCCACCTTCCCCTTTCCCCCCCTTACCAACCTCCCCACCGCATCTTTAACCCTCCTCTCCACCTCCCCATCCCCATGCAAATCCCCCGCATCCAACCCACACGTCTCCACCCCCTTAAACACCCTCTCCGCTTTCTCCCGTCCAAGAATATCCCCTCTCACAGCGTTTCCGAGGACATCTTTCCATATATCCCCCGTACTCACAATACCAAACCTCTCCCTCTCCTTCCCATTCTCCCCCCCATCCTCCTCCCCATCCTCCTCCCCCTCCCCCTTCTCCTTCCCATCCCCATTTCCCTCCGAGCGTAATAACTGCACCGCACTCCAAACACTCGCCTCAAAGATCCCTAGCACCGGTTTCCTAGTACGGTTTTTCAAAAGCGAAACGAGCGGGTGCGGGGAGTAGCATGCTATGAGGAAGGCGTCGTGGTGGGGCAGGAGGGGGAGGAGGGAGGGGAGGGTCAGGGTTGCGGAGAGGGAGGCGTCGGAGGGGGAGTTGATGGAGGGGGGGCCACGGGGGGAGGTGTG
>KI911126.1:1725679-1754633 GCA_000482085.2 Cladonia metacorallifera KoLRI002260
AGGGGGGTGTTAGCGGTTTTTGGGGGGGAGGGGGGTGGGGGTGGGGAAGTTACGTTGTTGTAGTTTAGAGATTCTATTGGCGCGCGGAGGGCGTCGGTCATGGATTGAGTAGTGTTAGGGTTTATGATCAAGATCTTGATGGGTCGCATGTTTGTTAAGGTTGGGACTATTGGTGTGTTTGAAAAGACAGAAGTAAATTTGTTCAGTGAAGTTGTTGGAGTATCAATTTTTTTCTCTCTGTAAGCTATTGTACAAAGTCCGGAGCAAACCCCAGCAATTGGACTACCTAGGACCGAGCTTTTCTAATACCCTCGGTCCTTGCTCTTGCCACTCCTGTTTTGAGATCCACATATTTTCCTTGTCTGCCATCTGTGCGGCCGTTAATACTATGATATTGTTGTTTAGGGAGAAAACGACTTACAATATTTGCTAGTACGGCTCCACCAAGGAAGACCATATGCCTCCGCCGCGGCGGGTCCTCTATTCTTATTTTGAATTTCTGGAACGAAGAAGTCAGGTTGAGGAGAATAAATTAAGTCAGAGGTACTCACGTTCAGTCTTTCCGGGTTGCCAGCAAGCACCTTAGTTAACCACAGTTGCTTGATCTCTTTCTCCATTCTCGACGGCAGCCCTGGGTACATACTGCTTCCACCGCTAAGCACAATCGCTTTGTATAAGCTACTCCTTATATCCACATCCGCTGCTTGTATCGTGTTGAAAAGAAATTCTGCAATGCCGGGCTGTTCTACATCTACCAAATGTGGTTGGAATAAACATTCCGGTGCTTCAAATCGCTCGCTTCCTACTCTAATCACTCGGCCATCCGGTAATGTGTATGATTCCACGAGCACCGTGGTGTCCTCACTCAGCTTTTGGTCGAGCTCTAGATCGTAAGAAACGTAGCATAGCTTCTCCTTGATTTGTCGTACAGTCTCAAAGTCTGCGGTTCTGTTGAGAGCGTATCCCCGCCTGAGTAGCAGGGCAATCAGATTGCGGGTGACATCTCGACCTGCTACGTCGAGTCGCCGAGTGAGGTGGTTGAGAACAGTTGATTCGTAGACTGGAACAATATGGGTGACACCATCGCCCGAATCGACCACTACACCGCTGCTAAGACCTGGGGCTGGAATCAGCTTTTGGTACAAGCCGTTGTAGATCTCTGAATACCTTGGGCATAAAGTGCCAGCACGGCTTGTATAGCCACATAGACACCGCCAAAGTTGTACTTCTCAAACATAACATCGCACATCTGTTCCCTGTTCTTCAAAGGATTCAATGGAGGTTCGGTCAAGAGGATTTTCTTGCCAGTGGTGTCTATCTTCATCTTCTCGTGGAATGTGTAGTTCCATAAATGCTCCATGTCATCCCACCTCTTCACGATGCCGTTTTCCATCTACCCAGGCCTATTGTCAGTAAGGACCTTTGATAGCTAGCGCGGCCACCTTTCCCATGTAGCCATACCGGGTACGTTATCTGCAACATTGATCTTGCTGCTGCTGCCTCGTCACCACACATAATATCCTTGACCACAATGTCTCCACTTCGTTCCTCTGATCGCAAAATGGGTCGCCCAACGATGGAAGGATACGAGTACTCGGGGAAATTCTGTTAGAAAAATAGACCGAGTCAGAAAAAGGCTGAAGCCGAGTCTTCGAGAGCTTATGAGGCTTGCTTTACTTACTTGGGCCGCATAGCCCACCTTGAGGAACCCTGTCCCTCCATCGAGGACTGATGGCTATCAGCAAGATGAGATGCAATGAGGTGGTCTTAGTACGTACCTATGGGTGCCTCTGCCATCTTTAAAGTTAGTCAATCGTGCGGTTTGAGCACCATTCTATGACCAGGCAGCTGAGTGGACATCCGTGATGCCAAGGAAAGAATCCGCGCCAGCCTCACCCCCTATTGGGCCTAGGGTACGAGCCACTTTCTTCTCGCACACAAGCGCAGACGCCGGCTAAGGCTGGCTGCCAAAACCACACGAACGTCTCCAAGAATACCTTACCCAACTTGTTTTCAACGTCTTCATTACGAGAGTCAACGCTCTCGATGGCACTCTGAACAGCTTTGAAAGGTTTGTTGACAAGTGCCAATAGCCATGTTGACATATCGCTGTTCTACGTATATATATACAAACTATATACAACCCGAACTCAGGATTGGCAATTACCGTTTTCGATCAGGAACGGGAGCAAAGCCACTTCAAAGTGAGCAGCGAGGGAGCACTGAGAGAGCAATGGAAAGCACCGAGTGAGCAAGAGGGAGCACCACCGGGCAGTGCAGCGGCGCAGCAGATGGGCGCCTGAATTGGCTGAAACAAAACATATCAAGGTGCTAAGGTTTAAGCCAAGTTTATCCAACCTTAGGCCCTTAGAAATGTGGGATACTTAAGGAACCTGGCCGTAGGATATTAATTACATTGGGACGCCTTATTCAAAAGCTTTCTGCTGGGTTACCGAACAGGCCATGGATATCCTAAGCCATCACGTTTCAGATATGCACGGACGAGTCGAAAATGCAAGCGTAGGTTTTAAGGCCCCCAGGCTCAGCCTTTTGCCAACATAATTTTACTCTACAATTCTGTCTCATGCTCAGCTGTTATTAACGATAAGTATATGAAGCTCCAGGATCTCCTTCTCTTACCCATCGTGAGTAGTGAAGCTCAATCAGTATTCAACTCGACCGATCACATTATCCCCACCGCTCATCGCTGTCCTGCATAGCTCCCAAAGCCCCAATCAGCTCATTCCACCACCTCTTGAACCAGCCACAATGCTCCTCCAAACTCTCTTTCTCTCCCTCCTCAGCACCACCACCCTCGCCCTTCCCCCCACCCCCCTTTCTAAACGCCAGAACAACAACTTCAACGCCGGCGTCTGCGTCATCTACTGGGTCCCCGGCGGTGCCGAAAACACACCCATGAACATCTACGGTTACGACGCCGCCCTCAATCCCCTCTTCCACGACACCACGACCCTGCTCCCCTCCTGGTCCAACAACGAGGCCCACGTTCTCATCTACGAACTCGATCGCTGGATCGGAATTCAAAGCCAGCCGAACAATCTATATATGTTGGCCTACGGATCGAACACGAGGATAGTGATGGATCCGAACAATGTGGTGACAATCCAGGATCCCTCGGACTCTAATTATTCACCGCCTGCGGGGACGTGTGCGAAAACGTTGCAGGGAGATCCTTTGCATTATAGTGCGAATTTGCTCAAATGTATGTTCAATTGCGGACCAGGGTACTGATGATGTGGTATGTATGTTGTTCGTGCCGGTGTGAGACTTTTGGGCAGGAGAATTCAAGTTGGCACCAAGCCTGTCCAATGATATTCAGATTTCCAGGGTAAGGTGCGTCAAGCGTAGGCGTGGTGGCAGGACAATGCTAGAGTATGTAAGATAGAGAACAAGACTGAAGAAGAAGAGCAGGCTGGACACAAGATACTGCGTGGATAGTATCATGTTCCTTTGACATTCCTAGCGTTATAGGGCAGAATCAAATATACACGAGCTTGCATCAAGGAAAACACTCATACTTGGAGAGTAATGGACAAACAAAGCACGGGCTTTGCCTGACAGCCACCATTCTAAGACAGCGCTGGCCCCTGGAGATTCGGATGGTACTGAGTCATGTTGATGACCGTCTTCAAAAGAATCATGGTGTGAGGCGGTGTTGGAGGAGTCCATGGCTGGAATCAATCAAACTAGAATTGAATATGTGCTAGAGAGCAGCTTGAAGTAGCCAATTAAACGATTTGAGCGGAGCACTTTTTGTGGGAGAATGCGGCGGGCTGTTAGTTAGTTCTAGCGCGTTGTTGGTCAGTAGCGTTATTGTTCCCACTTGACTAGATAGGTATGTTTCAACTCAAGCCAGATGAACGTCTTCCATAGACGGTCTAATTGGGGATGGCAGGGAGGCGGAGGATTGGAGCGGAGAATGGGAGGGGAATGCTTTTCCGCGCTTGGTGAGTTTAGTCGACTGATCACTCAACAATATTGTAGGAGATAAGTTTGTGCATTAAACTAAAATGGTTCTCTTATTCCTCGAATTAAGAAATTTTCTTGCTGTTTTCTCAATGACCTCAAGCAACGTTTCTCCATTGTCGGTCACCTGCAGTTCATACATATCATATATCGTGGCAAACAGACTGTTCGTTTATCAGGGTTCGTCTCTATGTAGGGCTATATACAGTTCTATCTATGTACGTGTATCTGTCATCTCTAATGCTACAGTTCTCATACTCTAATACGCCACTCCATACGGATTCGGCTTCGCACTATCGATATCCACATACCCATACGCATACTGCCCCATATCCTTTGACATCTTCTCCGACCAATTTCCCATATCCTTGAAGAACGCCTGCACATAGTCCTCTTTACTGAAGTCGAACGGCTCCTGATCTTTCCCCACCATACGGATCTGAGATCCAGCAGCTACATTGGTGAGTCCGAAATTGCTTTCGTCGAGGCGCTGCTTGATGGCGCCTTTCACCTTGCCGCTGAGAATATCGGCGCACAGACGAGGCTCTTGGCAGACGGGGCGAGCGAGACCGATGCCGTCGACGGTCTTGAGGGCGTTGACCATTGCGCCGACGGTTTTGAAGCCGCCGGTGATGTAGGTTTTTGTTTTCTTGAGATCGGGCACGATGGTCTCGGCGAATTCGAGGAAGAATGCTTCGCGGGCTTTGGTGCTGTCGCGCTTGTGGGCGAAGGCGAGTTCTTCGTAGGTTCCGCCGCTAAGTTCGACGAAGTCGAAGTGGTTGGCTTCGAGACTTGCGCAGAGTTGTTTGGCTTCTTCGGGCTCGAAGCCGCCTTGTTGAAACTCAACACTGTTGATTTTGATACCGACGATGAAGGATTTCGGGAGGCGAGAGTGGATGCGTTCAGCAATCTCCATGATAATGCGGGAGCGGTTGGCGAGAGAGCCGCCGTATTTGTCGGTGCGTTTATTGGTGGTTTTAGAGAGGAATTGGGCGAGGAGGTAGCCATGGGCGCCGTGGAGTTCGATACCGTCATAGCCGGCTGCGTGGAGATACTCTGCTGCGTGCGTGAATCCTTCGATGACGTTCTCGATATCCTCGCCTGTTGCAGGACGAGGTTTCTCGAAGGTCATCCCCATAACATCGCCTTCCAATTGGACATCACTGGCTGAGATGGGGTGTTTCTGGATGTTCGAGGCCACTTGACGGCCTGGGTGACTGACCTGGCCAACGATCAAACTGCCATGTGCTTTGCTTGCAGCTGCAAGTTCCTTGAAAGCCTCGAACCTTTCTCCCTTTGGCGCTTCTGTTCGAGGAATGATTGGATTGCCGGCTGCCTCCAAGTGATCGTATTCAATCATGATGTTGCCGGTAAGGATTAGGCCGAGCTGTCCTTCGCCCCATCGCTTGTATACGTTGATGAGATTCTTTGAGGGTATGCCGCGGGCTTCCAAGTTCTTTGGGTCCCATGAGGAAATACGTTCCGTCATCGCACCCTTGAGACTATTAATTCGTTAGGGAGATGCTCGAATAGTGAAAGATGACCGAGTCTCCGTTAAAAGCTGCGCACTTACAATCTGTTTGGGGCAGTCTTACCGCTGAATGCAAATTCCAACGGTCTCCCGAGGGGAGAAGCGTCAACGTCGCTAGAGTCGTAACGTGCGTCTGGTGCCATTGCCTTTGTTCTTATGGTAGTATAGGTCCAATTGATTAGGTTCAAGGAGGTAGTTGATTGCTGAACGAGGTAGAGAGAAGATGGCTTTTATGTTGAGTGTGGGAGATGGTTCTGGAAGGATTAGGATTAGTGATGCATCTTGCAACTGGCTTCCAGCCCTTCCGGCCATCGCCCAGCACAGAAAGCTTTCTTGCGCCATTGCTCCTCGACGTCATCATGGAAGAGAAATTCAAAGAGATCTCGGATATAAAGCGGCAAATGTACCTCGGATGGTTGGTACCTGGCGCTAACCGCATGGATCCTAGGGTGGTGCTATGCCGCTCGCTACTGTTTTCTCACGTCGTAGCGGGGAGCAGATCCAAATGATATTTAAGACACTCAACTTAGATGTTCTCGTGATCTACTAATTGGCAAGACCACTTTTGTCGCCTTCAGTTCTCCACAAAGAGCAAAGTCGATCCTATGCATCTGGACCGTACAGAGTTTCAAGCATTCGTAGCAAGTTTTCGATTTTCAACACTTCCCATGATCAAAAGTGTGGACAATGCCGAGAAATTAATCAGCTGGAGTTGTATAGATATTGGCTTCAGGTCACAACGTCAAGCTCAAGCAGATCCTGTCTCAAGAGGTGCCTTGACGAGTCTCGACATTAATCTAATCAGTACAATGTACCCTCCCCTGAGTATAATTTACAAAAGTGCTCTTCTGGTCCTCAGTCGCTACAAGTGGTTCTCACCCTTATTCAACCTGCTGTCTGATGTTTCGAACTACTCGTACTACCTAGTCACAGACCTTGTTGGATCAGCAATGGAGGTCCTGCGACCTCAGAAGGAATATTGCGCGAATCAAGACTTCTTCTGTGGCAGCGCTGCTTGGACAGCATTTGTCAGCAATGATGCTATAGTGACTGAATTTGGTACTGTTTGCGGCGACGGATTTGCGATTCCTGGGGCTGGTGGCGGTGGTGGCTTCTCCTGTCCCGTAGTAGGATTCTGAAGCCACAAGAAGCCCTCCACTGCTGTTGATGGTCCTTTAAGCAAGTGGAAAGAACGGTCCATTCTCTTAGTCTCGAAAACCCGGAAGCTGCGAATAGACGTCAGATTCGTCACACCCGCTGGAGCTGTTGTAGTTGCCGGAGTCATGGTAGTTGTTGTGGTCGTTGAAGTCGCCGTATTCCGGACTGGTTGCAACCAATGCCAGTTTCAGACAGAGGGTGCATCAACGGGGATCTTGAGATGCGCTCGAGTCACATTTGGGTTTTTGTCAAGCTCCGCATGCCCCGCGACGTCAATAGCCGCCTGGGTGTGAATATCACCAGGAACAAGAAGCGGTCCACTCCGAAAGACCGTACACGTTGTACGCAGCGATTGCTCTAAGGCCATTGGTGGAATCTGCAGGGTCTGCATTGGCAGTATCCCGGAAAAAATATGAATTGGATGAAAGGCATCAACGATGCCGGTGAAGATACGAAGATGACTGTAGTGCTCTTTCTGAAAGGTCATGATGTCTTGAGCGGTAGCATTTCTCTCTCCAGGATTGACAAAGTATGGTTTCAATTTACAAAGCTCTTTTGGAGCGACCAATGGTCCAATTGACTGCCCTTCTGCAATATTGCTACCATGTCCAAAAGAGGTGTAGATTTTGTTATAATTGAAGCGCATCAACTCATGAGGCAATTTGTCGCTCGTTGCTGGCAGTTGCGGGATGAGCCCGACGAAACCATCATGAAGACTGTCTTTATGACCAATCTTGACTTCGAACTCGTAATCCAGCAGATCTTTCGCCGGTGCATCAGCCGAAGATGACTTGGGTGGGCTTTGGTCCTGCATCGGCGCCGTTGCTAACTCTAAAGAAAAGCCCATGGTCACCATCGCCATCGGACGGCCAAGCAGTGCAGGCAAAAAGTCTGCATAACTACTCGGTGCGGGGGAAATGTTCTCGTTGGCATCGACAAGCATCTTCCAAACATTCTCACGAGAATCATCATCCATCTGTAATTTGTACATGAACCTGTCAATCTCTTTGAGATAAGTAGCAGAAAGTTGGAGTTCATCTTGGTCTGGAGAAAACGGATTGATCCATCGCGCGCCTTCGCCACGACCTATCAGAAGCTCACCTCGAAAAGCTCCATTGCCGGTGTAGACCTGAATGCTAGTATCTTGGAAATTCACGGTTAGCCAAGCCAAGACAGGGCTTTCCCACTCCAGCGTGGCTCTCCATCCGGAATGGTCTTCCTCTGGCAAGACATAATGTGCGTTAAGACGAACGTCTTGGTTGATCTGTGGTGCAAGCTGAAAGAATTCCGTTTCCATTCCTCCGGCAGTCACGGCCTCTGGAGTCACCGGAAGCCGTGTTCCGGGGTCTGTTTGACAAGCAAGAGCATCACTAACACGAGGATAGTTATTTTCACGAGGTTCATTGCTGGCTTTCCGTTGAGGATCGATTGCACAGATGGCTTGTCCGAACTTGTCTACCACATTGAACTTTGTGAAGCGCACCTGACCATGAGTGACTGACCGGAATATCGGGCCAGTGGTCCGTCCATCACCTTGCTCAGGAACTCTGTCAACAGGTACTGGGCTATAAGCGGTTGTACCCATTGTTCTACGATCCCTAAAGTAATCTTGGCGATCATCTGAGTAATCTTTGGGATTAGGAACGAGGTGGTTGCCATGCGCTAATGTCAGTAAGTGGTCTGAAATTCCGGTCAAAGTCCCAGAAAGAATAGGTTTCCAAGATGGATCAGCGATCTTGGCTGGCTCTTTGTCAGAAGGGTCAACTTTGCTGAAAGTGCCCTTGCGCTTCAATATCAATTCAATTTGCTGAGTGACTGTTTTCAACGGCTCTGGTAAAATGCTAGTCCGTCCAGACAAGCCGCGATATTGATTAGACAACTTCTTGAAATCCGGGGGATGCAGCTCCATATCAATTTCGTACTTTACAAGGCCGTTTGGAAGCTCTTTCAGCATCCAACTCTCCCATGGTATGTGAAAGTACTGCGCTTCCCATTCAACAAAAAGAGGATAGAATTGCTGAATCGAGGAACTGGCATATTCCTCGAATTGCTGCTTAGATTGCAAGCCCGCGTTCTTGAGCCAACGCCGATACACGTTGATGCAGATGCTTTGGAGCCATGGGGGAAGCTTCTCCGCACCTCCAAAGATGGCCTGACCTCTGGGATCATGAGTTGATCGATTGCAGTGTTGTCTGGGTACAACAAGGTCCCCTCGATGTCCTGAGTCGGGTCAATCAACCAGTCAGACTCAAGGCCGACCAAAGCCAGAGCGGGATCTTTCCAGGTGTAGAATTTTGTATTTGGAATGCTCTTGTATGGTGCAGACGCTCCGCCTGGTGAAAGATTTTCAACTACCTTGCTGATGTCTGACAACAATCCTTGTGTGCCCTGAACCGTGCGATAATGTCTGAGCTGCTCCTTCAGATCCGCGGCCGGTGAAGTGGTCAATTTGTCCGCGTCCTTTTCAGAGATCCCACGAGCACGGTACTTCCACCATTCACGGTAGTAGACATGCTTCAAGAACGCAAATTGACGAGAGGAGGTGTCCCATAGCCGTTGTGCTGCATTCAGTGCACGTAGAGTAAGGAGTTCCTCTGGTCGAGCAGGGACAAACTGTACATCCTTTTTGTTTGCTTTTGCTAGTTCCCGGGCTAGATGCCAGGTCTGGCCCCCATCACTGGGTTCGAAGGAGACCTTCATTTGCTGGATTGTTCTAAGCATTGCCTCATCACTGTTATCCAAATTGACTGTCAAGGGCTGGAGGGTTATCATAGCTTCAGCGAGTTTGCAGTGATTTGCATCGCTAGAACGGGAAAACCAAGCCGAAACAGCGTCAATTAGATCCTCTCCTACTGCTAGTGGACGCGAAGACTGAAATAACTCAGAAGCTTACTTTGCTGCCTGCTTAGCTGGTGCCTTTGCCGAATTCCAGGCATTGTGGTTAGATGCGCCAAGGCAAATGAGCCTCAGGGGTTCTTTTCCAAGATCGAGATCTTTTTGCTTTTCGGAAAGTTTTAAGCGGAAGTTTTTCAACAAGTCCTTGCTTGGTAGACTGGAGGTAGTGAACAATGGATCATGAGACAAGGGGCTATAGTAGCCAACCACTAGATACGAAACATTCGCAGATGCTGCGGTGATTGTCTTGAATTTATCGAGGGTTGTAGGGTCACGCTGGTGATAAGTTAGATCATCGTGAATACTAAACAAACCGGCATTGTGAACTTGATAGTCAGCAAAATAAGGATTTGAGGATCCAAGGATAGTAAAGGCATGGAAATGAGATGATGGAGATTGGTTCGAGGCTGTCTCTGTCTCCTGCCAATCTCTCAGCATCGTCCTTTTCCCCAAATAAGAATTGCCTTGACGAACAGCCCCAACGGTGCTGTCTAGGGACGGAGCCAGATCGGTCTCCACGTCGAGGGAAGTCAAGTCGTCATCCTGAATTCTCCTGATCCTATTGCTTTCTATCATGAAGGTCTCATAGAATTCGACATGAGGAGCAGCAGAACGTCCAGTCGCTCCAACATCTACCTGGTCAATGGGTACGAGCATCTGCCGAAATATAACCCACCGATCTGGCACTTCGCGCCCCTATGTGATGTGAGGATCTGATATGTCTGGCACTCACGGATTTCTCAACATAACTTTAGCGTATCGGGACCCCCGGCTGTTTGCGTCTTCGCTGTATCAACCCGAAAAGGTGTTGGAAGAGTCCAGTGCAGGTAAATGCCCACCCTGTCCATTCTTGGGTTTCCAGTCCTGAAATCACTAATTCTTGGGTTGGTTTTGCACGACTCACATCCATGAAGGTCAATTTGTGGGACAACGTCATGCTTGAGCGAATCTCCTGCTCTTAAGGCGCTGTAGTCGGTTTGAACTGTTGGAGCAATATACGATGTGCCAGCATCGCAAACAGCAGCGTTGAGCACAAAGGTATGCAGGCGTACCTGCACCGCCACTGCCACTGGATTTGTAATCATAGTGCTCGGTTACACAAAGTCCGCTGGAGATTTGCAGAAGGCACTGAATTTGCCTCCTAGGAAAGAGGTGGTCGACAGAAATTGTCTTGGTGTGACATTGTGGCAGACTCGCTGTGGCAGAGGGCGAACAGGCAGCGCAAGACGGCTCCGGAGAATGCTCAAGCATCTCTCAACGGTATTTGGAAGACAATCTAGTCCTAATTCTGCTGCATCTGGTCAAGGTTCTGACCCACGGACCTGCAGAGAGCTCCAATCAAGCTGGGGCTGCGTGGCCAATTCTGATTTGCTTGGCGTGCGCAGACTGAGCCAGCCACTTAACTCCAACACCCACCAGAAATCGATTTTCTCAACCACACCCTTTTATATGGTGATACAAATGCCAAACAAAAGGGATGAATGGAACTAGTCAGCGGAACTGGTGCTTCAAAGTTGGCTTCTTTGTCTGAGGGTTGATGCCGGTTGACGGCTGGATGCAGTCCAGTGCTGACTCCATAACGCAAGGAATCCGACGTCCCTCCGTTGTAAGCCTAAGTGAGCAGCGCGGCCGCTCATTCAATCAGAAATGCTTATCGATCTCTGAGTACTATTTGTGATGGAGGAAGCTTCAAAAGTCTAAAAGAATTAAAGACGATGATGTGCGACCACCTTACCTGCAAGTGTGAGTGTCAATTTACGTTCTATCGCCTTTGACTGCACAAGCGTCAAGTTGGCTTCTCGATTCCCAGATTTCTAGTACGGCCACGGGCAGCTAGTGGAGACAATGGAACTTCATTCGTATCATTCGTCCGCACTAGAAGCAGGGAAGTACGAGGTTATCGTCAAGCAGGGCATATCAGCGCCAGGAGTGACACAGCCGGTCTCGTGGTATTCGCACAAACCATTTTCCATGGTAGGGTCACGATTCTCCATTCCTGCTGCCGATGTGAACTCGACCTATCCACCGGAAGGCCGAGGTGAGGAGCCACGAGTCCTTCCTCATGTCGTCTTCAACAATGCACATCTACTATGGGAAAGGTCCATCCATCCCACCAACAAAAGTGACATCAACAGGACGCCATGGATGGCTTTATTGTCCTTTACCGAAGAGGAACTCTCAAAGTTTCTTCCTGAGATTGGAACGTCTGTGCCACCTACACTTACCTCGACATTAGCGTTTGAAGGTCCCTTGTCTTTCCTTCTGGAGGAACGCACTGGTATTTTGTGCCCAAACTTGATACCTACGGAGGAGTTTCCCGAGCAGGTGAAGATTCAAAGAGTTTCATTCATCTCTTTAGAGCAGGACAAGTTCATGCAATTGTTCGGCAATCAAGAGGACTCTACGAACAGCCAAGCGGCTCTATCCCTTGACAGGTTTAAGTATTTCGCTCATGTCAGAACCTTGAGCGTGCAAGAAATGACACTTGATTCCACTGCTCAAGGTCCGGTGTCGAAGTCTTTTGGCTTGTTGACTTCACACCGATGTGGACCTTTGAACGTTGTGAAGCCTACCACCGTCTTTGTACATTTGTTATCTCTGGATGGACTCTAGAGAGTGGGGGTTAAAGACCACAAGATTGTCAGTTTCGATGGTGCAAAAATTGACAATGTGTAATGGGTTAACATCGTCAGCCTTCGATCCTGGACGTACAGAAGTTTGCCTCCCCTGACAGATACTGATAAGATGCGCTTTGAGCGCCTCAAGAGCTCGATCGGACCCCTTGCATCGGCCACAGACTGAGTTGAACGCCTTGAGAACCACCCCTGTGGCATCTAAAAACGAGTCTGCGAGGAAGTGGCTTGCTGCAAGACTAGAAAGTGGATACACCTTCGTGCATCATCGTCTCTATTCTGGAGAACAAACAACGGCTATTTACCGTGGCCCGTTTCAGCCATCTCCATCCCGCTCTGGTCGAGCTGCACCGACACAAGTGGGAATGGACCTGCAGGTACTTGACAAAGAGACTGGGATGGTAGATATATCCTACAGTGTTGCATGGGAATTGGGACGCACACTCGCGGCAGCTGACCGCGCTTTTGCTACCGCACTAATGAGGCTACGGATCAAATGCTCCGAAATAGCATACCCAGAAAATTCATCAAACAAGACAAACGCCATATTTTTTATTACAAAACTAGCTGAAGACAACCTTTCGAAGACTCTTCCAGGCAGCCAAAACCAATCCAATGTAGAGGCATCTCCCCAATCATCGACTCCGACAGTTGCAAACAACAAATCGTCACCTCTCAGTCACGTGGATATTCTTGAGCAAGGGCTTGCAACCAGAGTACGGTCGTGGCTGGATACGGCTGTTACTTCGCAGATAGCTACTGAAACAGATCAGGGTGCAGGTAAGCTACAAGCACCAACAGACATCCATCGACTTGGTCGATCATGTTGAACTGGATTAAGGGCAAGCTTGACCTTAAGGATATTCCCACAATCTATCTCCTTCCGGATCCAGCAATCCTACAAGACGAATCCATTGCAACATTCTACATCGACCAGAGTTGGCTAGAAGCTTTTGTTGACGGTGCGCTAAGCATTGCCAACCACACGAGCTACGTGAATGATCCAGTGAAACGAGAAATCAAACGAGGTATCAATAAGTATCTACGCAGTGCCGCCGATACATTTGGACCCCAACAGGCTTCCCACTGCGCTGGGGTTTTCTCCTTCGCAGTAGGTTGATCAGATCAACACCGAACATGATAATTCGTGCGATTCCCAGAGATAATTCTAAATCCATCGTAAAAGAGATGGCAAGCGGTGCCATTGCCCTAAGGCTGCCTAACGTTAGAGCTCTAGGTGACAAAACGATCATGTACTTGCAGCACGAAACACCGGAAGACCCTCTCGAAGTCAAAGCTGTTTTGATCTCTCAACCACACCATCACCAAAGGTTTTCCATCGGAGATGAGCTTGACAACAAACATCTTGACTTTACCTTCAACATAATCCCCGGCGTATCAGATGCCAAAATCACAAAGCCTATGACCACGACATCAGCGCCTGGTACATTAGTAACCTTCTTATCACCTGAGGAGCTAGCAGAAGGCCAGCAACCTGTCGTATTCGTTACAAACCCTATCTTTGATTGGGATTCAAGATCTCTCCAAGTCAGAGAATATCTCGAAGCCTGCGCCGCAGTAGTCGGGATCTCGCCTGACCCTTTCGGGTGGCAGGACATCACTTCAGCAATATGTGCAGTAAAATTGAATGACGGCATCCATGAGCTCGAACTGACCTTTCCTGAGCCTGGAACACAATCGGAACCCGTTAAAGCATGGACTCTGTACAATCCTAAGGAAGATTCAGAACCCGCAAACATTAAACCAAACAATGTCCAGCCCAAAACCACTCCCGACACGGCATTGCATCCTACCACCACCACCACTACACCTGCTACAAATACACCTACTGCAACTATCCCAGCACGCGTACGGTACGGCTTTGACGTGAAGCAGCTTGGCGAAACGAAAGTAGTCCCACCTTTGACCAAAACACCAACCAATCTAGACGGCTCAACTTCCGCTACGCGAGTCTACAAATCATGCTATCCACTATTGCCCGTGACCTCTCGCAACATTCCAGTACCTGTCCTAGATGGCGTAGAGCTCGAACTTATTTTCAGCATCTTCAAGATCCCGGCCAACCCGCCAGATCTCAATGTCGTGTCAGTGGTCGTGCGCATACCGGTCGGCACCCACAGTACAGACCTCCTCAAGCAAGTGTCTGCGCGGCCGTCCATCCGCACGCTTGCCCGCAATCAGCGCTGGACATTTCACACCAGCCTCTCAGCTAATGCGGACACCCTTATCATCACCGTCCTACCGAGACACGAGGCGAGTCTGCAACTCGGCCAACCGCTGCGCATAAACGGGGACTTGAGTTTCGTGTTGCAGCATGCCGTCATTCAGAATGACAAATGCGATGCCGTCACCGTTCCTGTGACTAAGACTCACAGCGTCAAGGGCGCGCAGACTACGTTCGAAAGCTCGATCGTCCTCTCCAAGCAGATCTGCCCCTGGGAACCGATTACGGCGTGAGGTTGGTGCTCGTAGTAAACATAACGTAATCATTGAAATGGGATAAAGAAACCAGAGCTTGGCTGTGCAGTTTGGTCATGATGATGATGATGATGATGAGTATGTAGAGGGCATAATACATGTCTTGTAGCTTGCAGTTACGTTTCTGATTCTTTCATTATCTGTCTAATCCTTTCAAGGTTGTGGACGGCGACTATAAAAAAGCGCTCCTTTCATCACCCTATCTAGCCCTTCAAAAGCTCTGTACAGCCAGAATGTCCCCAGAGATTTGGTGCTTCGATTCCAAGTTCTGAGCTCCGGGATACAGTGATAGACGATCGTGAAACATTGATGACTACTGTAGATAATATAGCACCACACTGTATACCTTCCGCGGAGGACACAACCATATCAGCCTGCTCCGCTTGCTCAAATATCGCCAAAAGCCCGATCTCGGTTCTTTTTTCCTTCGGTGGTACCCGATTTCTTGTGGATATTATCCGCGTATCTATATCTAATGTCATCGACTCTCTGCAGTCTCCTTCTCTCGACGACTCTCTCGGCAATGGTTTGTTCCTTCATCGTCTCCTCCGCATTCTTTGTGTCTAGCGTCAAATCTTTCACAAAACTATCTATCGCCTTCGCGCTGATGCGGCCGCTGTGCTGGTTGAAGAAGTTGACCGCTTGTTAAATCAGGTCGAAGCCTGACATTGAGTGCTGCATTTGTTCCTCGCTGAGATCACTCATGGAATTGGTTTGGCCGGCCTCGGCTTGGAGGATTTCGGGCAGTAGTCTGAGCTCGTCGGAGGATTTTTGGATATCGTCGAGATCGTCGACGTCCTCTAGGTCGTTGATAGGCTGCATTGACGCGTTCGTGCCAGTATCATCATTGTCGTTGTCAGAATGTTGTACCTCTTCTTCGATCTTATCATGGGACAGTATGTTTTGTTCCAGCTGCATGGCGATCTTTTTAACCACGGGCTCGAACGGCTCGAGCTCGCCAGAATCTGTGTCTAACTGCTATGGTTCGTCGTTGATGGTGGTGGCGATGTCGCATAGATGGTTGATCTCGGCGATGCAGCGCTTGGAGGGTTCCGGCCCAAGAAGCCCACTCAATGGAGGTTTATCGATGTTCTTGGATACGGTGTTGACACGACCGTCCAGCAGGTCATGGTCGGATGATCTAATCCAGATGTAGCGCATGGCGCGCGAGCCGGTGATGCCCGAATTGTACACACGATCATCCCAAAGATTCCCAATAGGTGATATGCGAGTCTAATACCAGGACACCAGCTGAAACAATAACGCCTGCCACATACAGGATTCACCTTTCTTTGGCCTCACTCTCTGCTCGTATAGCTGCCAGTATTTGGCGCTTTCGAACGTCAAGATCATGGCCAGATGTTCACTAGTCAACAACTGCTCGAGGTTCTTGCTCTCAAACTTCCATCCAATGCTGATGGTTTTGTTGTATAAATGATTAGTAGATTGGCCCTGTGCTTTGTGAATTCCTGATGCTGGTGGATTGATAAACAGCTCCGTTGCCAACGCCGTTGCCAATGTGGGAAGGCCTAGATGGTCTTGCACTTGATAGCTTGCTGTCATCTTGCGCAAATAATCTAGCTCAGGCTGACATCTGCCTTTCCCATTGATAGCTTCAACCATCTTCAAGTTCAGGTCCGAAGTTCTCAACTTTCCGTCTATATTGTCCAGATCAAAATTGGCTACCAGGTAATAGGGATATCTCAGACAAAAAACGGGCTTTTCCCAGGGGAAGCAGACGTCATTATCGGTTTTTAACAGCCTCCAGTAATGTGAAAGAAACATCACGAGAGGCCAACCTGAAGTCTGAGTGAGTGTGGACTTGCTTATTGGGAAAGTACACTCACTTGGATGACCATATTCCATGCCTGCAGAGATGATAATCTTCTGCGGCTTAGTTCTGAGTAATAGGTCAGGAGGAGTGGAGCTAATGGCACCGTGATGAGAGGCCTTAATGACCGGAATGTGCGGTACCACTCCTGCGTCATCTTTGAGAAAATTGGCCAGATTTCTCTCCGTAACGTGGTGAGCATCTCCCGCTATTAGCAGAGAGATACGTCCATTATTAGGCCAAACGATGATGGATATGAGGGAGATGAAGTTTTCCGCTGTAGCGCCAGCAGTGCTCAGCTTAGGAAGCAATCTCGCATCGGAGGCGCCAATAATACTCCCTTCTGCTCCAATGCATAAGAATCTTGGCCTTGTCAAGTTATGCTTTGCTGAGCTGGATATTTTCAGATTGGACAACAAGGAGCTTAGACGTGGATGATCGGCCTTGTATAGATCATCTTCGGGAAAGAAATAATCCACGCCGGCTATGTTTTGGAAGCCGTCTTTATACTTGCATACCTTCACCGTAATGTCAATGGTAACTGAGCCTTCTTCTTATTGAGAGACTCAAAGCTGTCGTAGAGAGCAAAATCAACAAATCCTGCTTCACTAGACGTTAACATGTAATGCGCACCCTTCAATTCAGGTTTAATTTTCCAGGAACTAGTGTTGAAAATTGGATAGAATAATGTGGTTAAACATTCACCACTCGTACCGTACTTGAAGTACTGCGACTGAATACGCGGCTTGGTGTTGTGAGCGCGTAGTTCACCCTTGTAAGTGGATTGCAGGTCTTCCAGCAGCATGTACAGCGATCTACAGTAGTGGTCACGATCCCAATGAGTTACTACCTAGCTGTCGAACTTTAACTGCGTTACTGGAGCTTCGAAGGTATAGTTTCACTCAATGAATTCGATAGCTCGCTTAAGAAAAGGCGAGGTCCGTTTTCCTGAAGAACCAGCAGTTCCGTCATGCCCGCCGTCTACCAGCACAGATGCTGGAATCGTCCCCTTATGTGTGTCATGCCAGCGCCGCAAAGCATGTACATATTCCTTGGTGGGCATCTGGCCATTGTTCGTCTCTTTAAAGTTTTGGATCCGGCGATTCCAATCTTCTTGATCCGGTCGAGGCGGATTCTTAATCAGGAGATGGATTGAGCAGTCCCCACAGGGAACACTGACTTGGCATGTATCGACGACAAAGTCGCCGAATATTTTGCTGTCATATTTACCGCTCGGGAGAGAATTGCTGATAGTGTCTTTGATCAATGTAAGATTGGCATAAAAACCCGACATTCTGTCGTAGCATGCTTGTGAAACCACGCTCAACACGCGAATATGAGCGTGCAACTGATAGCAGAAGTGTCGATTTTCTAAATCTCTTTAGGTTCCAGGTGACATCTTGTGGTGATTGCTGCCCAAGATCTGATACGGTTATATTTTACTATCTGGACTGCTGAGCCATATCTACCGCAAAGGCTTGGTGGGGGCTTGTAGCTCGGGTAGGGCAGGTAGACTTGTGCTCCGTTGGGGTAGAATCAAGCTAATCTCTTGCCAGTTAATTTCCCACCCTACTGTTACGGGTAACCCCGCAAGGGATGTTAGAGAAAGGACTTGGGTCCGGGTAGGACCTAAGTGCAGGACAAGGGTGATCCTGAGTGATCTGGCTAGGATCACTAAGGACCACCATTATGATCCTAGGTGCTCCCCTTAGGATCATCTTGGAACACTCAGGGGTAGGGGTCCCTGAGGTTAAATATAAGAAGGAGGGCTTCCTCCCTCTAGTTTAGTTTCCTTGTGTTTAACTCATATAATTAAGAGTAGTTTATAGTTAATAAATAGTTAACCCTAATATTACATACTTATACTTCCCTTAGTTGCTTACTAATAACTAGAGTTAAACCTCCCCGTTACACCTATGCTCTAAGGGTCCCTACTCCTAAAATAGAAGCTATACCCCCTTATATATCTCTCTAGGGTAAACAATTAATGAATATAAGATAGATACTTTCTATTATTATTAAATATATAAACTATATTACTTAAAAGATATAAGAGTATTCTTAGAATTTATAAATATTTATAAATACTTTATTAAAGGCTATTTTAGCATTATAAGTTTACTATTTAATTTAACTAAGTTAAATGGAAAGAGTATATGTTTAATAAGATCTTAAGATTTCATTTCATCCTTATTAATAGAATTAAGAGGGGAGGCAAAATCTTTCTTAGCGCGGTCTTAGTAGCGGATAAGCTTTTTGCATATGGTAAAAGTACTAGGGGAGGGGTGGGCATGTTGAGGTAAGTTATGATAGATAGCTCGGTTGGGTTAGTAGTACTAGCCGTAGACCTGTTCGGGATCTTTTCTGTGTTAGGTCTGCGGTTACCGCATACTAGTTGACGGAGTTCTCTTCTCCTTATGAGCGGAGGTGCCTGAAGGATGCCATCCTTGCTGATACACGTGGGCTGGAGACAGGTTTGGCCGCGTTACAGGATCAGCTCGCGTGAGAGGGTCAGTGCGGGAGACATGTTAGCGATGTGATGAACTGGCCTTGTTGCATGATGCACCACTTCAGCTGCTCGCCAAGAAGACAACAATCTGCCCCGACCTCACCCCCCTCTGAGCATAGGGTGAGCGCCGCTTTATGGTCGTGCGATACGGGTGACCCTCGCGCGAGCTAGGGTGCTACTGGGTGATCCTGGGTGACGGCGCCCCCTTTGGGTGGGGGAGCTGCTGCCTGATTGCTATTCGTATCAGAAACTATTATATGTCTCTTTTATTGTCCTAGTAGGTAGTTCCTTATAACGTAAGCTAATGTTCTAGAAGAGATCTAGGCGTAGAGCTATTCTAAATCTACCTTTGAGTGCCTTATCTCTATAGAAAAGTAGTAATAGTAAGAAAGACTTTTAATTATTAATATTACTCCCTTAAACTTATTTTTTCTTATCTTTCTTATTACTCTTAATTCCTTCTTTTAGTCTTTCTCTCCTTACTTATTTTTATCTTTAGATTTATTCTTCCTCTAACTACTTTTCTCTAGCCTTAGTTATTATTATTTACTTAATTATTTACTTCTCTTTTACTATCTATATTACTATAGTTTAAATCCTAACCTTTAACTAGAAATATATTAAAGGCTATAATAATTTTAATTTCTTATAAGCTCTTTTATTTAATCTCTATTTTCTTATTTAATAACTTACTTTTTTTTCTTTAGCTTATTAAATTATTACCTTTTAACCCCTAGTCTTTTCTTATTCTAAAGTTATCTTATCTTCCTAAATTTTATTCTATTTCTTAATAGTTTTTAGTTTATTATAGCTAGTCTTTCTATATTTACTATAGTAGTATTATAGTTTACTTTAGCTTATATATATAAGCTATTAGCTATAGCCTTAGCTATAATAAAAGTGCTAGTAAAGTAGATTTAACTTAAAGTATTCTATATAAATACTACTAAACTAATTAAATAAATATCTTATAGGTACTAGAATAATTCCTTTACTATATTATAAGTAAAAGCATAAATTAATATTATTAGTAATTAAGTAATATTTCCTATATAAATCTAGTAGTAGAGTACTATTAAGTATAGTTTAATTAAATTTTAAGTATTAGCTACTATTAACATAGTAAGAGCTTTAATAGAAAGGATATATATATATATTACTTTATATCTTAGAAAGATAGTATTTTACTATTACTAGTAATAATAACTCCTATATAAATCTTAAGGGTAGTAATTAAGCATCCTTATAAAATTTAGCTTAAATAGATTCCTAGATATTAGCTTATTATTAATATAGTAGTAGCTTAATTAAAAAGACTTTAAATTTTTACTATCTATTAATACTTAAATTAAGGATAGGCTTTCTATAAGTATAAAGCTTTTAATATACTATTTTACTAAGTACTTATTACCTACACTAATTATAATAATAAGTCTTAAGCTTTATAAATATAATAGTCTACTATACTAATATTAGACTATATATAATTAGTAGATTAGTAGCTACTAGTAATAAATATAAAAAGATTTCTACTATAAGAGTACTATTAAGAGTCCTATAAGGTATCTAGTAAAATAGATTTATAATAGCTTAGTTAGCTTAGCTTAAAGATCTAAGCTATAGTAGCTAATAAAATATAATTAATAAATATTTCTAAGGAGTATAGTAAAAATTTAGCCTTTATAAAATATAGATTAAATATAAGGCTCTAATAGTAGGTAAGTATATAGTATATACTATAAAATATAGAATAAATAATTAAAGATTAAGTATACTAGATTTAATAATAGAGTAGTAATAACTAAAGATTAATAATTTAAAAAAGAGAGAAAAGTATTAGGATAAAGAATATATAATTCTAATAGTCCTTAATAAATCTATTAGAAAGATATATAACTTTTATCTTACTTTATTCTAAATATATTAAACCTCTAACTTTAAATCCTTTATATAGTTTTTTTTTATCTATATTTAAAATATATAGTACTTTTAATTTACCTAAATTCTATTTAATTATACTAAGGCCTTACTAAAACCTATTTAGCTAGTAAAAGATTAGTAATAGTATTAATTAATAGTTTTTTTATTATTTATAAAAAAAAGAATACTTCTATAGCTTTTAGATATAATAGTAGATAGATTTAATAACTTAATAACTATAAGCTAACTCTAGATCCCTTAAATAGACTTAATCCTATTAGTAATTATAGTAGAGGTAGTTATTAAGATTTAATAAGTTAAGATATAATAAATGCCTTATAAGTATATATCTAGGAATAGCTTAGTAGTAAACTATATAATAGTTTAAATAATTTATTAATTAAAATATATAAATTAAATAATCTTAGTAGACTTTCTTATATCTATATAATTAAAGTCTTTACCTTATAATTTAGATTTTTTTATATTTAATTTTATAGTTAAACTAATAGTTACTTTTAATTATTAAAGATCTTTAGTTTAATATTACTAAGTAATATAAAGTTATATCTAACTTATCTTATTTCTTTTTACTTTTTTATTAATTACTTATCTTTAGAAGAACTTATAATATTAAATTATAATATTTTAAATACTCTTAAATATAAGTTTATTAAATTAAAGAAATATAAATTAACTTACCTTAAATAAGACTATCTAAACTAGATATTATAATAATATTAATAATAAATTTAAAAAAAGTATTAAGATTATCTAACTAAATTTTTATTATAAAAAAAGCTTAAAAAGTAATTAATATAAGTCTAGCTATATCTTTATTTTTATAATAATATATTAGTTAAATAATATATAGTAGTTATTATTATCTTTATATATAAAAATATATAAAAATAAGTATAATTTTATTTATAAAGATATTTAAATAATCTATTAAATATATTTAAAATTATAAAGTAAATAGAAAAATTTATTTATTTTAAAACTAAACTTTATAAAGTATTTATATTATCTAATAAAATAAACTAAATAATATAAATTATTTAATATATTAAATAAAAATAATCTATAGTAGAATATATAATATAATTTTAATAATATATAGTTAAAATAAAATAAAATAATAATATACTTATAATAATATATAAAAAAAATTAGAAGAAAATATTAAGGATAAGTTAATAAAAATTAAAGTCTAGATATATTTAATAAGCTTTAAAAAGAAGCTATTTAAATTAATAATAATCTCTTTAAAAAAACTATAAAAAAATATAATAAAGAAGTTTTTAAAGTTAGTATAATATAATAATAATATAAATAAAGCTTTAGCTCTAATTATAATAAATAATTAATTAATTTATATAGGCTAATACTAATAGAGATTAATATAATAAAAAAGGGATATATATATAGAAAATTAATAAAAGAAATAAATAAGAAAGTACTAAAATATTATAGCTATAATAAACTAAACTACTTTATTAAAGACTATAAATTAATATAATATAAGCTATTATTATAAAAGATAAAGCTAGAGAAATAAATAAATTATTATCAAAATAAAATAATCTAAAACTTAAGATAATATTAATAAATTAAGGAATTTAAGATAAATAAGATATAGCCTAATATATTAAAAAATTAGAAAAGGTAGATAATAAAGCTAGGAATAATTTATTAGTATTATTTAAGTAATAGGAATACTATTAATAAGGCTTTAATTATAAAAATTAAAAAGAATATCTACTATTAATAATAAGCCTTAAAAAAAAAGATAATATATAAGATTCTATAATAAGTTTTAAGAACTAAAAAAAAAAAAATTTAAATTAGTAAAGAGTTATTATATAAATAAAAATAATATTAATTAAAAAGATAACTCTAATTAAATATAAGTAGACTAAGATAGAAGAAAAAAATCTAAATTAATTTTATTAATAAATTTAAAGGACTTATTAAATAAATAAAGACTAATATATAACTATAGACTTAATATATAGTATTTATAATATAAAGATATATATTAAAATAAATATATAGCTAAGAATTATTTAAAATATAAAATTATAAAATAAGAAGCTTAAGAAAAAATATATATACTATAATATTATATATAAGTATATCTATAATATTTAGATAATAAATATCTATAATATTTATATACTAAATAAGTAATATTATAGTTTTATAAATAATTATAATATTAATATAATTAATTAATAAAAGAAGCTTAAAACTAATATAATAAAAAGTATTATTAATATAAGTAGAATTTTATCTCTTAATAAAAAAAACCTAAAAAAAGAAAACTTAGGAAAAGACTAATTTTAAGTATTAAAAATAAATATAAGGAAATTAATACTATAATCTTTATAAGAGAGCTAAATTTAGTAAAGTATAGCTAATTTATAAAAAAAACTTATTAAAATTAATAATTAAAGAGTTATTATAATAATAAACTTAAAAATAATAAGAAACTTTATATTAGAAATATTAATATATATCTAAGACTTATTAATAGTAAGTAAGAAGGAACTATATAAACTTTAAATAATTAATAAGTTAAAAGCTTTATTAAAAGATATTAATAAAAAAATAATTCTATTAAATATTACTTTTTAATAATATTATAAAGAAATTACTTTTAATATAATTTAGATAATTAACTATTATATTATATTAAATATACCTTAGTTAAAGAAGTAGAACTTAATAATTAATTAAAAAATAAAAATATTTATATTATAAGAGTTTAGTAATATTACTAGCTCTAAATATATATATTAATAATAAATAATAGTATATAAGAAGTTAAGTAAAAAAATATTATAAAATATAATACTATAACTTTAAATAAGAATAGCCTTAAAAGAGAATTTAATTTTATAAATATAAAAATAAGTTAACTAGTTAAATAGTATAAAAGAAATAAGAAAAAAATTATACCTTATAATAAAGTAGCTTCTCTTATCTCTCTAAATTATTAGCTTTAGTATAAAGCTTTAATTAATATATAACTAGCTCTTAAATTTAGGATTTTATATATTAAATAGCTTCTAATTTTTTATATCCCTTCTTATAAATATAATAAAGCTTAGCCTTAAAAAGAGTAAGCTTATAAAATAAACTACCTCTAAAATACTTAATATAAGAGTTTAAGATTAAATTTATTTTATACTTCTTACTATAATAAATATAGTTATTATAATAATATATAATTTTATTAAAATAAATACTCTCTAAGATATATCTTTAGTAAAGGATATATTTTAATAAAGGACTTAATATATATTATAGTATAGAGAAAGGATAGTTATCTTTAAAATAAAAATAAAAAAAAGATAATATTAAGATTTAATAAGTTAAAATATAATAAATACTTTATAAGTATATATCTAGAAATAGCTTAATAATAAATTATATAATAATTTAAATAATTTATTAATTAAAATATATAAACTATAAGATTTAAATTAATTAGGAAATAATTTATATAAATTATAAGAAGTTTAAATAGTTTATTAATTAATTTTAATAAATTAAATAGTCTTAGTAGACTTTCTTATATCTATATAGTTAAGGCCCTTACTTTATAATTTAGATCTCTTTATATTTAACTTTATAGTTAAACTAATAGTTACTTTTAATTATTAAAGACCTTTAGTTTAATATTACTAAGTAATATAAAGTTATACCTAGCTTACTTTATTTCTATTTACTCTTTAATTACTTATCTTTAGAAGAACCTATAATATTAGATTATAATAGTAGTAAAGAAAAAGATAAAAGCCTTCTATTTATTAAGAAACTACTACTTAGTATTAGAGGAGTATAAGAGTTATAATAAATAAGCTTATAATTAAATAGAGATAAAGGTATATATATTAATAGTAGTAATAGTATTTACCTTAAAAATAATAGCTTAATTTTTAAGAAATAAAGTAAGGAGTATTATTCCCTTAGTACTTTACTAACTTCTATAGTAAGCTTAAATAAAAGGTATAACTATTAAAGCCTCTACTTATAAATTTTAATACTAATAGATAATATTTATTTAAATATTTTATTTTTAATCCTTCTTTAATACCTACTACTCTCCTTTTAGTAATATATAATATATAAGTCTACTTTTAAAAATATTAAGCTTTATTACTCTAGTATAGGAAAAGAGTAAAGAAATTAAAAAGTAAATTATAATATAAATAATATTATTCTATATTTTCTTTAATTACTTTTTATATTACTAAATTCTAAACTACTATTAATTTTATAGTAGTCTTTACTCTAAGAAGATACTATAAAATTAATAGTAGATTAAGCTAGCTTATTATTAATATAGAGTCTAATATATCTTATAGAGGTAAAGCCTATAATAGTAATAGGCACTACTAACTTTTAAGCTTCCTTTAAGTATATAGTCGATAGTATAGATTTAAATAAAGATAAGAAAGATATATATATTATAAACTAACATTATAAGTCTTCTAAAGATAAGTAATTAAAGAGTAAAGAGAAATAGGATAGGCTAGGTATAACTTTATATTACTTAGTAATATAAGACTAGATATATTTTTAAAAATTAGAAGTAACTATTAATTTAACTATAAAGTTAAATATAAAGAGATCTAAACTATAAGATAAGAGCCTTAACTATATAAATATAGAAAAGTTTATTAAGATTATTTACTTAATATATTTAGTATACTAGTCTTCTTACTTTCTACTAAATATATTTAGTATACTTATATTTACTAGTCCTCTTAAATATTTATACTATAGACTTTACTTACTAGTATAGTTCCTATTCCTTAAACTATAATTAATTTAGTCCTAATATTAAGTCCTCCCTCTAAGAACTTTATCTTAAAGTTTAATTCCTTTTTTTTTAATATTTATTATAATATAATGTCTTCTTTAACTAATAATACTATCTATTACTACTATAATACTAATAGAAGAAAAAGAAAGTATTATTAAATTAATATATATACCTACTAAATATATATTTATTTTAGTAATAAGTATATAGTTACTTCTAGTAGTAACTATTATATTTTATATAATAATAATTATTATTCCTATAATTTAACCCCTCTTAATAAGGAGTATAAGAGGGCCTAAAATATAGTTAAAAAGCTAGATAAAGATATTCTTAAACTTTATAAGAAGGACTTAAAACTAAAGATAAAGATTACCTACCTAGAAAAATAGTATAAGTTCTATTTAAAGAAGTTAAAGAATCTAAATAATTATAAGACCTAAAATATTCTAAAACTAGAAGTAGATAAGTGCTCTAAGGAGGCTCTTCTTCTTAACCTATTTTTTCTCTCTATTTTTCCTATTAATCTTAACTAGACCTAGTTCTCTATGCCTAAAACTATTATAGTAGAGTCTAGTAGTTCTTAAGATTCTTAAGTAGTCCTTAAGTATTTTTAGTATTATTATAATTCTTTTATTTAATAAGGTATTACTAACTTTATTAGTCTAGAATCTTTTTAACCTCCTATTTATTTTCTTTCTTAATTTTATATTAAAAGGTTTTCTATAAAAGTATACTTAGATCTACTAGTTCTAAGAGTAATATATAGAAGACTAGGTATTATTTTAAATTCTTTAGTAAATTAAGTTTATAGTTAACTAATCCCCTTTATTCTATAATTAAAAATAATTTAATCTTTATATAATTTAACTTCTTACTAAGCCTTTTTAATTTTATATTTCTATTTAAGAGGTATACTTTATCTCTCTTCTTTAACTAAAAATATTTTTTTAATTCTTATTAATTTATAACCTAACTTTTTTATTTATAGTATTAATAGCTTTATTTAATTTATTATAAATTTTCTTAAGTTCTTTAGCTTTAACTAGTACTTTATCTATATTAAGTCCTTCCTATAATTATAAAAAGCTATTTATATTTTTTCTATAATTTATAAAGAATAGTATTATTCTAGTTATTCTAAATAATTTATTATTATAAGTTAGTTATACTATTAGTAATAATAATACTTAATTATTTTATTACTTATTTATATAATACCTAAGATATATTTTTAATATTTAGTTTACCCTTTCTATTTATCTATTTATTTAAGAATAATAAGCTATTAATATCCTTAGTTTTATTCTAATTAATTTTAAATAGTATTTTTTAATAGTTTAAGGTAAATAACTTATCTCTATCTAATATTATAAACTTAGGTATGCTATAGTTTTTTATAAGTCTATTTAATAATATAAATACTAACTATTTAGCATTATACTTTTCTTTAAAAAGTAATATAATAATATATTTTATTAGTCTATTTATAATAACTATAATAGCATTATATACTTCTAATATTATAAGATCTTTAGATTTTAGTAACTTAATAATAAAATCTATTATAATATTATCCTAAAGTATTTTTAGTATAGGTATAAACTATATTTTCCTATATAATTTATATTTTACTAACTTATTCTATTAATACTTAATATATTTCTTAATATATTATTTTACTCTTACTTTTTATTATAGTATATTATAATTTCTATAAATAAGTTTTATTATTCTAGTAACTCTTAGATACTTATATATTAAATTATTATAATATTCTAAATTATTTCCTTAATATACTCTTCTAGTATATATATTTTACCTTAATAGCTTAATACTATAATATTAATTTATTTTTTATATAATTTCTTAGCTATAGTATTTTTATTATATACTTTTATTAGTCTAATAATTATACTTAGTCCCTTAACTCTTATAGTTATTATAAGTATTTATATATTTAGTATTAATAATCTATCCTTTTCTTACTATATAATAACTTATTTATTTAAGTCTTTTATATTTATATAGTTTAATTATTTACTTAAAGTATTAACCTATCTATTTTCTTTATCTAAGATATAGTAAATCTTAAACTTATATTATTCTAAAAGTTCTACCTATTTAACTTATCTTTAGTTAAGTAATTTTATTATTATAAAATTTAAAAGATTCTTATAATTAGTAAAAATATTAAGTTTTAAATAGCTTTTAATATAAATTCTTTAATATTTAAGTACTTTTACTACTATAAGTAGCTCTTTATTATAGATATTATAGTTTTATTTTAGTACTATTATTTTTTTAAATAATATATAATTAAGTACTATTTATTATCTCTTTACTAATATAAATATACTCTTATAGCTAGATTTAATATATTAGTTTTAGTTCTTACTAAAGTATTTAAGTACCTTTTATATATATTAAATATATTCTTCTTTATTTTCTAAGTAAATTAGAATATTATTAAGGTAAGCTACTATTATCTTATTTAAATAGTACTTTAATATATTATTAATTAATACTTAATAAGTTATTAGTATATTAGTAAGGCTAAATAATATTATTAAATATTTATAATATTTATATTAAGTTTTAAATATTATTTTTTATTTTTTACCTTTCTTTATATAAATTAAGTTATAGGCCTTTTTAAGGTTTAGCTTTATAAAGATCTTTATTTTTTAAATTAGTCTTAAAGTTTACTAATATTTAGTAATAAATACCTGTTTTTAATTATAATATTATTTAACTTTTAATAGTTAATATATAGCTATAAGCTTCTATTTTTCTTTAATATAAAGAGTATTAGGTAGCCTACTAATAACTTAAATTTTTAAATAAATTTTTTTTAGGTTCTTTATAATATACTTATAAAGTACTTAGAGTTCCTTTTTTAATAATATATATATAAGTTTAAATATTAGTTCTTTACTTAGTTTAAGTTTAATCTTATAATCTTAAGGCTAGTATTTAAATAGTATTTTTATATCTACTTCTTTTTAAAAGAGCTATATATATTTTAAGGTACTCTATAAGAATATTAAGAGGTATAATTTTTTTCTTATTTCTTTTATACTATTTAACTAGTTAACTTATTTTTATATTTATAAAATTAAATTCTCTTTTAAGGCTATTCTTATTTAAAGTT
>KI911126.1:1761040-1774667 GCA_000482085.2 Cladonia metacorallifera KoLRI002260
TTTTTTTTAAGGCTTATTATTAATAGTAGATATTCTTTTTAATTTTTATAATTAAAGCCTTATTAATAGTATTCCTATTACTTAAATAATACTAATAAATTATTCCTAGCTTTATTATCTACCTTTTCTAATTTTTTAATATATTAGGCTATATCTTATTTATCTTAAATTCCTTAATTTATTAATATTATCTTAAGTTTTAGATTATTTTATTTTGATAATAATTTATTTATTTCTCTAGCTTTATCTTTTATAATAATAGCTTATATTATATTAATTTATAGTCTTTAATAAAGTAGTTTAGTTTATTATAGCTATAATATTTTAGTACTTTCTTATTTATTTCTTTTATTAATTTTCTATATATATATCCCTTTTTTATTATATTAATCTCTATTAGTATTAGCCTATATAAATTAATTAATTATTTATTATAATTAGAGCTAAAGCTTTATTTATATTATTATTATATTATACTAACTTTAAAAACTTCTTTATTATATTTTTTTATAGTTTTTTTAAAGAGATTATTATTAATTTAAATAGCTTCTTTTTAAAGCTTATTAAATATATCTAGACTTTAATTTTTATTAACTTATCCTTAATATTTTCTTCTAATTTTTTTTATATATTATTATAAGTATATTATTATTTTATTTTATTTTAACTATATATTATTAAAATTATATTATATATTCTACTATAGATTATTTTTATTTAATATATTAAATAATTTATATTATTTAGTTTATTTTATTAGATAATATAAATACTTTATAAAGTTTAGTTTTAAAATAAATAAATTTTTCTATTTACTTTATAATTTTAAATATATTTAATAGATTATTTAAATATCTTTATAAATAAAATTATACTTATTTTTATATATTTTTATATATAAAGATAATAATAACTACTATATATTATTTAACTAATATATTATTATAAAAATAAAGATATAGCTAGACTTATATTAATTACTTTTTAAGCTTTTTTTATAATAAAAATTTAGTTAGATAATCTTAATACTTTTTTTANTAGACTTATATTAATTACTTTTTAAGCTTTTTTTATAATAAAAATTTAGTTAGATAATCTTAATACTTTTTTTTAAATTTATTATTAATATTATTATAATATCTAGTTTAGATAGTCTTATTTAAAGTAGATTAAATTATATTTTTTTAGTTTAATAAATTAATACTTAAAAATATTTAAAGTATTATAAATTAATATTATAAATTTTTTAAAAATAAGTAATTAAAAAATAAAAAGAAATAAAAGAAATTAAATATAATTTTATATTATTTAATAATATAAGACTAAGTATATTTTTAAAAGCTAGAAATAATTATTAATTTAATTATAAAATTAAATATAAAGAGATTTAAACTATAAGGTAAGAGCCTTAACTATATAAATATAAAGAAAATCTATTAAGATTATTTATTTAGTATATTTAGTATATTTAATATATTTAGTATATTTAGTATATTTAGTATATTTAGTATATTTAGTATATTTAGTATATTTAGTATATTTAGTATATTTAGTATAATTAAAGTAAATAATACTAATAATAATTTAAGTAATCTTAAATTTATATAAATTTAATTATAACTTAAGTTTATCTTTAAATAGCTTTTTTTCTAATTAACTTTTAATAATATAAAATAATAATAAGTTTAAATAATTTAATAAATTTAATAATAATTAAAGTATATCTTTTTAATATATTTTTAACTAATATTTAAGATTTCTATTAATATATTTTAAATAACCTTATTATAATAAAGGATAATAAAGAAAAGACTAGTAAAATTAGTAGTTTTATTAATATAAAACTTAAAATTAATACTATATATCTCTTAAATTCTTATTTAAGAAAATAACTAAAGATATATAATTATTTAAATTTTTTTATTTTTAAATTTACTATTAAATCTACTACTTTTTTTATTAATTTTTTTTTTTTAATATTATACTATATTATAACTTATTTAAGTAAATTATTTGCAACATTATAAGGTCTTTAGTAAGGTAATGAATTAATGATGTCTACTTTAGTTTATAGGAACTATATTATGTGCCTATTAAGGCACTATTAAGGTAGGCCTGCTAGGCCTCTAAGGCTATATTATAATAATCTGCCTCCTACTATAAAGTAAATAAAGACGCCCTTGTCTTCTAAGTAATAGAATATAGAAATTATAACCTATATCTTTTCCTTCTAATAGAAATATGCTAGATAATAGAAATATATACTCTAAATAATAACCTTTTAAGTAAAAGGAATATATCTTTTAAGTAATAGAACTATATAGTAATATCTTCTAAGTAATAGAATACTCTAACTATAATAGACTTATTTAAGCCTTAGATCTCTCCTTCTTAAGATATTTAGGACTTTGTTTAGCTTTCTTATAAGGCCTTCTAAGGCCGCGTCTAGTAGGAGCTTTGGTATTGATAGTAGGCATAGCTAGCACTATAGCTTTAGCTTAATATAACCTCTATAAACTAGCTTTATATTTCTTAATTAGAGCTATAGTATTAGGAAGCTCTATTATAGTCCTTTATTTATTATATTAGGCCTTGAAGCCCTCTTATTATACTAGGTATTATAGTACTATCTTTCCTCTCCTATATACTATACACTTATTAAGAAGCCTTTTAATATAATAGGACTTCTATTAATTAGTATCTCTCTTAATAAAGATAGAAGAGAGATAAGCTAGATATTCTTTATTAAAAGGATTTATTATAGTAGTAGGTATAGGCTCTAACTAAGTAATAGTAAAGACGTTATATATCTTCTAATATTTAGGGATATTTAG
The DNA here is from genome assembly GCA_000482085.2 of Cladonia metacorallifera KoLRI002260. Taxonomy (NCBI): domain Eukaryota; kingdom Fungi; phylum Ascomycota; class Lecanoromycetes; order Lecanorales; family Cladoniaceae; genus Cladonia; species Cladonia metacorallifera. The sequence continues at coordinate 1,763,875 of KI911126.1, forward strand.
TTAGTAGGCTAGGTAATTTATTCTATTAATAACCTTAAAAGGATTAGTATACTACTAACTATATTTCTTCCCTATAATAGCTATAGTAGGGATATTATAGCCTTTATAAAGGTATAGAAGTACTTTATTACTTACCTTAAGGAATATTAGTTAGTACTTCCTATTATAGTAATATTTCTATATTATTATAGTAAAAGAGATAGCATCTATTACTTCCTTCTTAGTAACTATCTTTATATTAAAATTACCCTTCTTATAATTAATCTTTATAAGGTCTAGAGCCTAGTTAAGCTTAAAGCTATATATGATATTATATAGAGTTTATTTAGTAGTTATTAATAATAACCTATTAAGTCTAGCTTATAGCTTAGGTAGTACCTCTAGCTAAGAGATAAAATCCTTTAAGGTATAGATATAATATTATAGTAAAATCTTTATAATCTAGTTTATCCTCTTACTTATGCCGTCTATTTAGGGGTGATATATAGTAGAGTAGAGTAATTTAATATAAAGCTATTTAAATAGCTCCTACTAGAATTCTAAGAGGAATTTAGGGTCTTAATTAGAGATAATAGCCTTAGGGACCCCCTAGTTAATTAGGAGTAGTTATTATAGTAGAGAATATACCTAATTCTTAATAAAATATATTATCTTACTAGTAAGTAGGGTAATAAGTTTACTAAATTTATATATAATAGTTATAATATAATCCTCTTTAATCTTACTAAGAGGTAAGCCTAAGATAAAATTTATTACTAAGGTATAAAATAGAATTAGAGGTAACTTAATAACTTCTATACTTCTATAAGGAAGATATTAGTATATCTAAAAAACTTAGTACTATAAGTAATACTATAAGTATTCTTAAAGGACCTTAGATAACCTATAAATATATTAAGATAATAAAATATATTTATAGTACTAGGTGAACCTAAAGTAACTATCTCTATACCTAATCTTAAGGATATTAGAGATAACTAAAGGTAGAATATATAGGTATTAATAGCTAGTAACTTTATTAATATAATAAATAAGAAATTCTAATAATATTAGAGACTCTTTTCTTTTAAAATATAACTTTACTATATCCTTCCTAAGTTCTTTATTATTATAGATTTATTTCTTAATTTATTTCTAACCTAAGTTTTTTTTATACCCTTTAAAGACCTTCTTCTTAAAGTCTTTACTTATCTTAATAAGGGTAGTAGCGTATTAATAAACTAGTACTATATTATAGGAGGTATAATATAGTATATTAAGTTTAGACTTAGTAGAAGAATAATTAGACTTATTAAAGCTTACTAAATAAGATAGGGTGTTAAGAACTATATTATCCTTTCTTAGCTTATACTTAATATTTAAGTTAAATTATTAGAAGAATTTAGATATATAAACTAGCCTTAGATTTATCTTTTATACTATTAATATATTTAATAATTTTTGAGTTATAATATCTACTATAGATAAGTAGTTTATTAGAATATATATTATTATAGACTCTACTATATGCTAGACCTTTTTTAGAACCTAGACTAATCTAGCTACTTTAAGTTCTATTAGTTAATAGAATTTTTCTACTTTAATAAGTAATCTACTAAGGAATAATATAGGCTTTATCTTACTATTAATAAGATAGTAGATATAAGTATTAAACTTAAATTCCTTAAATCTATCTATATTAAGATAGAGGTATCTTTTACTATTAAAATATACTAGTATAGTAGGCCTTAATAGTAGTTTTTATAGAGTATTAAAGGCCTTTTATTCTATCTTAAAGGGCGGTCTAAGTTAAGTATAGTAGGTATAGGCCTATTAAGGGTTTCCTTTTCTTAGAGGGAACTTCTTTAGTAGTAAAGTCTTCTAATTTTATAAGAGCTAAGAGACCTAAGTATAGTAAAGGATATAATTTCTTAAGTAGCCTATTAATCTAAGGTATATCTTAAGGGTACTAAGTATTAATAAAAATTTTAATTTTAATATAGCTATTAATTTCTCTTTAGTTATAAATAGCCTAAGTAAATCTATATACTACCTTAGTAGCTTAATAAAGAGGTAGCTAATATAAGACTTTATTAGCTTAACTAAAATTCCTTTCTCTAGAAATAAGGCGAAAACCTTATAGAGGTGCTTTATATATTTATTAAGAGTCTTAGATATAATTATAATATTATTAATATAGGCTCTAGTAAAATTATAATATAGATAGAGCACCCTATTAATTTCTTTTTAGATGTAGGCTATAGAGCCCTTATAGCCTATAATAGGAATTTAGAAGATCTCTTAACCTTAATATATAATAACTATTAAATAGTGCCTATATTCTAGCTATATATACTATTAGTAAAAGAATAAAGTATAGTTAATAACTATAATATACTAGTAACTAGATATAGTAGTAATAATATTACTCTAAAGTAGTAAAGGGTAAGTATTAGGTTAAGTAATTTTATTAAGTTTCCTAATATCTATAATAATGCGACCCTTATACTTATTATTAGGTAAAGTGCGCTAGACTATAAAGATAAGGTAGCTAAATAGTATAGATTTAGAAGTCTACTTAAGTCTACCTTAATTATATAGCTTATTAAAAGTTTTATTAATAACTTATCTATTCTTTTAACTGATAGGGTATATTTTAGTGGAATTATTAATCTTATCCTCTTATTCTAGCTTAAGGGGAATCCTTATCCACTAGTCCTAAGGAATATTAATAAAACTAAAATCCTCCTAAAGCTTAGGGTATATAGAGATGACCTCTACTAACCTTATTATAGTAGGGCTATTAGGGGGGCCGTGTATAGTAATACTATTAGGTAGTAGAGTCTTTATAGTCTTTATTTTAACTAAAATAACCTTCGCTTCTACTAAAGTAATATCTAATAGGATAGCCTTTATCTTAATAGAAGAACCTATACTTACTAAAGTTAAGTATATAGTAGTTATCTTTAATACCTATTAAGTCTATCTAGCTTAGTAAGTCTTCTTTAGAGGTCTTACTACTAAATCTACTACCTCTAGGGTAGTAAGATAATAGTTATTATAGGGTATTTCTATAATATACCTAAGATATATTTTCCTTATAATAGATATAGGGGTTAAAGACTTATTCTTTACTAGAATAGAATTAATTAAAGTGTCTATAATATAAGTATAGAGTATAAGCTCTAATTTATTAGGCTTAAAGAGGAGATTATAGTCTAGGAGCTTTATATAATAGTTAACTAAAATTATTATTTACTCTTCTAGTCTTATTAATATATTATTTTTTATCTTAACTGCCCTTTAGACTCTAGTACCTTATAGCTTAATTTTAATAGGAATTTATATATTATAACTTATAATATAGGTATGTCTCTTTATTATAATAATATTAACTTCTTTAGGTCCTATAGTATCTATTCTAATTAATATATTAGCTTAAAGATTATTAATTAGGTATATATTAACTATAACCTCTACTAGCATAGGCTTACTAATATTAGATTTTCTAGGTAGTAGAAGAGGTACCCTTATATATTCTATAATAGAGTAATAAGCTTCTTTAATACCTTTAATTATAGATAGATAATCTATTATCCTAACTTTAGTATAGGGGATGTGCGTTTTTAGAAAATATCTATTACTTAAGGTAATAAGATAACTAATATCTAAGTATACCTCCTATAATATGTTATTAGGCAAGTATTAGATCTTAGCTATAATATAATACTAATTCTAAAAGCTAGCTTCTACTATACGTTTAGTATAGTCTACCTAAGATTTAATAATATAAGGACTAGTTACTAGTTCTTATGGAGTGGTATAGTAAGCTTTATAGATAAGAGGTACCTTTATTTTAATTTTCTCTTATCTTAAGCTATAGTATTTATCTTAGAGATATTAGTAAAGTTTATTCCTTAAAGTAAATAATTTTTTATACCTTTAATATATCTTATCTATAGGCCTAATAAAGAAGGAGTAAGTCTCTTCCTCTAGCTTAAACTACTTTTTAAAGGGTTTATTATTATAGTACTTAAAGTCCTAAGGTTCTTTAGATTCTTTGGTAGAACTATAGCTATTAGGCTTATTAATATTTTTATTCTTATAGTAGACCTTAGTAGACTACTGCTAGAAATTATTTTAATCTTTATTACTAAAGTTTTAGTAGGGTCTTCTAGGGCTTATATAAGGCTTCTTACTCTATAAGGCCTTTGACTAGTACTATAGTCTTAATGAATTTAATCTACTTATTTAACCTCTAGTTATCTATAGAGGTTGTTATAGAGTAGATAGACTTTCTCTTAGAGAGTATTAGTTTTAGTTTTAGGATATATACTATAATTATTTATTAGCTTAATAGTTTAAATTTCTATAGTTTCTACTACTATAGTTATTAGAGTAGCCTTAATAGGGCTACTATCTATTACTATATTAGAATAGAGCTAGAGGCTTAGAAAATTCTACTAGCTAAGTAGCTATATACTAACTAGATAGTCCACCCCTACTAATAGCTTTATTAATAACTTTTCGCATTATTCTATCTTCTTTTAATGTAAGTTTATACTAGATATATTATTTAGTATCTAGCTATTTTAAGAATAAGTATACTATAGTACTTACTATAGGCTAAGGAATTATATTCTAAAAGCTTAGAGTAAGGTTGTTCTAAGCTATAATTAATTAAGTATTCCCTAGGTCCACTACTCTAGTATAATAAAAGATAGCTTAAGTAAATTCCCTAGGGTTAGTATTATATAGGGCGTTGCTTATTATAAATTTCTCTAAGTATATTAGCTTTATAACTTTACTAGTATCTTCCTTAAACTACTAAATTAAAAGCTTTATCTATTATTCTAGAGTAGCTATCTCTAAAATAATATACTTAAATTCTAATAATTTAATAATATACTAGTTTATCACTATATCTTTTAAATAGCTAGAGATAATCTTTAAGACTTATTTTTTATTATACTACCTCTATATCTCCTTAAGCCTATTAATAAAAATAAAGATATTTTAGAAGGTAATATACTTCTCTTTAACTACTAAACTATCTCTATCTACTCTAGGGTTGAAAAAGCTAATATTATTAGGATATAAAGGTAGGGGGCATCCTACTAGTACTTTAGCTATAAGGAAAGATATAGAGGTACTACTACTACCACTTAGTAGGGAACAGTTATTAGGATTATTATAGAGTAGAGACTATAATAACTTCTACTACTATTTACTAAAGCTAGTATTATTAAAGTTATTATTAAGATCTAGCTAACCCTATTAGGGTTATTACTATATATTAGCACTACTATAAGGCCGTTCCTATACTATACTTATTAGAGGAGTATTTTAAATAATCTCTTCTATTATAATAGAATCTTAGTAAGAGTTAATAGGTAGTATAATTATACCTTTAATATATTATTTAAAGGCTTTAATATTTAAGCGTAATAGGGATAATAATATTTTATTATAAGCCTACTTAACTAGCTAGGCTAGTAAGGGTATATAGCCTAGATTTATAAAGGCCTCTTATAATACTATCTTAGTATAGGTTATTCTTTTAGAAAGTTCTTCTAGATAGACTCCTTCTAGCTAAGGATATATAATAATAATATCCTTAATAATAGAATAAGTACTTTCTAAGATAATAGTATAATAAGCGTACCTACTTTCTAAGAAGGCGTAGAGCTAATATACTTTAATAATAGTACTATAAGGTAAGTTTTATATAGTAGATAGTAAAGAAGATAATAAGAAAGCTAGCTTAACTTCTATTATAATAATAATAAGGAAAGACTAATACTAGGAATAATAGTAAGGTAATTAAGATAAGATAAGTTAGGATTAATTAAGATAAATAAAATTCCTAATAGAAAATAGTAGGAGGTTACTTCCTCTATAAGAAAATAACCTTAGTTTAAAAGGTATACTAAGTATTCCTTCCTTCTAAGAGTATTAAAGAGAAATATAAGGTCTAAGAGACCTACTTAGCCTAAGAGGCCTAATAGGTATATATAGATATAGAAGTAGTCTCTAGCCCTACTAGATCTTAGTATTAGAGCTCTATAAGGCTATAGATTATTAAGTAGCAGAAGTATTTCTAAAGAAGGGCTATACTATAGCTTTAATATAAATATAATAGATATAGTGTAGTAGATATAATAGATATAATAAATATAATAGATATAGTAGAGGTAGCATAGATAATATAATAATTATAGAATTAAATTAATAAGGGTTTAAAGGGCTTAAAGGGCTTTATAAAGGATTAGTAAAGTTTTAGTAGTATTACTATTAAATAATATAAAGAAGCTAGTACTAAGAGCTAATATTAAGATCTTACTTCTAGTAGTTAATAATACTAAGAGCTTAGAATCTATGCTATTACTACTATATTACAATATTATAAGGTCTTTAGTAAGGTAATAAATTAATGATATCTACTTTAGTTCATAGGAACTATATTATATGCCTACTAAGGCACTGCTAAGGTAGGCCTGCTAGGCCTTTAAGGCTATATCATGACATTATTTATAGAGATAATTATTATTATCCTACTTCTTTTTAAATAATCTTAAGACTAATAAGATTTAGTATTAAATAAAAAGAAGTAAAAAATTATAAAGATTATTAATAAAAAATAAAAATAAAAGAGTAATAAATATAAAATATATTAAAAAAATATAGCTACTTAAATATAAGTTAGGAAATATATAGAAACTAGTATAAAAGCTAAATACTAAATATAATAAAAAAATAAAAAAAATAAGACTTATAAATATAAATAAGATAATATTAGTAAAGAAGATATAATAAAAAAATATAATTAGTCTTATTATCTTTATAGTAATAGAGAAAATAGAGTTAAAATTAATTTAAAAAATAATTTAATATTAAAAGAGGACTATAAAAAATATATTATAAAATTAAAATAAATCTTTTTTTTAGCTCTAAATCTTAATAGTAAGACTTTTTTAAGCTTATTTTATTAAAATATTTAAATATTATCTTAATTATTACTAAAAGATATTTTATTTTATAATCTTATATCTAGCCTAAGAATAGAGGCTTTTAAGTAGAAAATAAAGAGGATAATATAAATTATAAAGTTAATAGTTAATTAATAGAATAGCTATTACTAAAAAAATATTAAATATATATTAATAAATACTTATTTAAAACTTAAACTAAAGTTTATTAAATTTATAAATAAATAATTAATAAAATTTTTTGTTTTTTAATATCTTTAAAAATTAAAAAGTAATTTTTAAGATTTTATAGATTTTTTTTTATATTATCTATAAATTTTAGGGAGACTTATTATTTTATTAATTAAAATATTATTTACTTTTATATTATCCTATACTATCTTAATATTATAAGTTTTTTAATACTATTTTTAATTTAACTTATTTATTACTATTTATATTATTAATAGAGTTAATAAATTTATAAAAATATTAAAGTTTAAGCTTTATTATTTTTACCTAACTATTTTATAAAATATTTAAATTAAAAGATTAATAATTTTTTTAATATTTATTACTTTTTATTAAATACTTTCTTTATAAATCTTTTTATTTAGTTAATATATTATTAGTCTACTTTATTAAAATAATAAGTACTTTTTATCTTAAGATTTTATTATTTTTATTAATTCTTAAAGTATAAATATTACTTAATAATATATAAAGGCTCTTAAAATAAATAATAACTATATTAATTAAATTCTTTACTTTAAATATAATATAATAAAAATAAAGGCTTAATATACTTTATTAATTATTTATAAAATAATAAAAAGTATAATTAAGTATAGTAATATCTTAATAAATATTATTATTTAAATATCTTAAAATTTTAACTATATATACTATATTTATATTATAGTATTTAATTATATATAGATTTAATAAATCTAATAAGTAGCTAAAGCTTTAAAATACTTTATTTTATTTTAATTATAATAATTTCTTATATAAAATTATAGAATACTATTTTCTATTCTACTATTATAAATATTTTATTAAAAAGCTAAACTTTTTTTATTTTATTATTATTTTTATTATTTTATAAAGCTTACTATATTTAGTACTAGAATAAAAATAATTAAATTTAAATAAAATATAATATTTTTAAAATTAAAGTCTTAAAAAAGTTATATTTTTTAGTATAGGATTATATATTATCCTTTACTTTATAATAAAAGATAATTTAGTAAGTTATTTCTTATATAATAATATTTATTAACTTTTTATAAAAAATATAGTTATTAAAGCCTTTATATTTAATAAGAAACTTATCTTTATAATTAAAAAATATCTAGTTTTTATTATTATTCTAGTATTTACTATTAATAATAATATTAGTATATATAAATATATTTCTACTATAAATAATATATTATAGTTTATTTTTCTAAAGAAATTAAGGTATATAATATAACTTTCTAAATAAATAAGCTTTAAAAAGTAGATATATATCTAGCTTTATTTTAACATAATTAATAAAGATTATAAAGTAACTTATAATAGAGAGCTAAAAATATAAAAATAAATAAATTATAAAAGGCTAAGCAATTAAATTTTTTTTAAAAGAATTTAGGATCTATAAGATTATTAAGACTAAAGTAAATAGTAAGATAAGCTCTAATATATTTAATTAATATTAGTAAAAGATCTAGAGAAGGAAATAAAAAAACTTATTAATTTTTATAAATAAAAAAGAGTAAGAATTCCTTCTAAATATATAGATACTTATTATAAAGTCTTAATTAAATATAATAAATTAAATTATTTTTATTATTTTTATTACTATAATTATATAACCTTATAGATCTTATTATTTAAAATATTTATAATTTTAGGATCTATAAGTAAAATAGAGGAACTCTAATATAATTAAATAGTAAGCTAAAGCTTTAAATAAAATAAGGTACTTATAAAATATAAAATTATATAATATCTTTAGCCTTAATATACTTAGCCTTATTAAATAGATTTATTTTATATTTTATTAAAAGTTATTTCTTATAAAACTACTATAAAGCTAATAGATACCTATAAAATAATATATTAAATATTATTATATTTTATCCTTATTAATACTATTATTAATTAAGTAAATATTTAAGCTTAATATTTTAAAACTAATACTCTATTTAAACTTCTTATCTTTTAATATTATATTGTAAAATAAAATTATATCCTTACTTTATTTATATAATAATATAGATAGTAAAGTTAATTATATTATACTTTATATAATTATTATTAGCTAGAGATAATAAAGCTATCTTAGTAGTATTAAAAGAGTAGCTATTTAAAATAAAATTTAAAAAGTAAAAAGATAATAAATATTAATTATATATAAATAAAAAGCTACTTAATAAATAAAAGCTACTAAAAATAATAGATCTTACTTAGAAAGTTTAATAAGCTATTATAATATAAAAAAGTTAGCTAATATAAACTTAGTTTATTAAGTTAAGCTATTTAATTATTTATATACTAAACTTTAGACCTTTATTATTTAAAAATATTAAAGGCTTATTTTATATAATACTAATATAAATCTTATTAGAAAAATTTATAATTAAAGGATAATTTATATCCTCTTATACTTCTTACTAGAAGGAGCTAAGTTATAGTAATAATTTATCTTCTTATAAATAATATATTAAGCTTAACCCTTAAGTATAATATACTTACTACTATAGTAAATATATAGCTTATAAGTTTATATAGTAATATAATAGAACTTTTATTTCTTATATTTAATAGTATAATAGTAGTGGATAGTACTATTAGCTAGTAGTATTATACTATTATAGAGAGAATATTAAGAAAGAAGGGTTTAAATTTTAGAATAAAATCCTAAGAGAGGGATATAATATTAAGACTAGACTTTTAAAGAAAGAGATAGACTAATAGATTAAAAGTTATATAGAGGCATAATTAGTAATATAGTATTTAATATAATTAGTATTTTATAGTACTAAATATACTAGTTAATATTTAAAGAGATTAAGATATTTAGTAAGAGAATATTTTAAATAAATAATCTTAATAGACTTTCCTATATCTATATAGTTAAGGCTCTCACCCTATAGTTTAAATCTTTTATATTTAACTTTATAGTTAAAACTAATAATTACTTCTATTTATTAAAGACCTTTAGTCTTATATTACTAAGTAATATAAAGTTATATCTAGCTTATCTTATTCCCTTTTACTCTTTAATTACTTATCTTTAGAAGACTTATAATGTTAGTTTATAATAACTAGCTTAACCTATAATAATATTATATTTATATAGTTTAAAGAAGCAAAGATTTTTTCTTAAAAATTATAAAAGTAATTTATATCTATACTAATATTATACTAGTTTAATCTTAAATATCTTATTAAAGTTTATACTAACACCTTTAACGGCATATTAGATATAAATATTAGTTAAGAAATAGAAAGTACTAATATTAGTATTATAAAAAGGAGATAGTATTATTAGTATTATTATAAACTAATATTATAAGTATTCTAAAGATAAGTAATTAAGATTAATAGGTATAGAAGTAGGTAAGCTAGTTATATAATATTACTAACTACTTATATAAATAAGGAATAGACCTTTTATACTATAGTAGCTATATTAATTTATTAGTAAAGTTAAATATAAGAAGATTTAAACTATAGAGTGAGAGCCCTAACTATATAAATATAGGAAAGTCTACTAAGATTATCTAGTTTAATAAATTTAATCTATAAACTATTTAAACTCCTTATAGTTTAAATAAATTATTTAATAATTTATTT
>KI911126.1:1776056-1824100 GCA_000482085.2 Cladonia metacorallifera KoLRI002260
ATATAGGAAAGTCTACTAAGATTATCTAGTTTAATAAATTTAATCTATAAACTATTTAAACTCCTTATAGTTTAAATAAATTATTTAATAATTTATTTAAACCTTTTTAGTTTAAATATTTTAAACCTTAAACTATTTAAATCCTTATATAACTTAGTGCTAAGCCTGTTCTAGGATATATACTTATAGAGTATTTATTATATTACTTTTATTAAGTTCTAATACTATCCTCCTTTTCTAATATCTTTATCCTAAAGATAATTATCTATCCTTTATACTATAATATACTATTAACTCTCTATTAAAATCTATTCTTTATTAAAAGTATATTTTAGAGAGTACTTACTCTAATAAAATTATATATTACTATAATAGTTGTGTTTATTATAATAAGAAATATAAAATTAGGTTAAACTTAAATTCTTATACTAAGTACTTTAGGAGTAGTTTATCTTATAAGCTTACTTTTTCTAAAGCTAAGCTTCACTATATTTATAAGAAGAGACATAAAAAGCTAGAGGTAGCTTATTAAGTGGCAACCTAGATCTAAGAGTTAGTTACACATTAATTAAGGCTCTATATAGAGGCTAATAATCTAGAAAAGTAGGAGAAGGAATTAGTCTATTATAAATTATAGAATATAGAAGAATTAGAGGCTAATAAGATAGCTAATACTATTAATAATCTTTTTTTTAACTTAGGTTCTAAAGTACTTAAAATCCCCTTAAATTTTAATTAATCTTCCCTTATCCTTATTAAAACCTCTATAGGAGGTCCTAGTAGTTCTTAAGGTTCCTAAGTAGTTCTTATATATTCTTAATATTATTATACCCCTTCTACTTAATAAGATATTTTTAATTATACTAGTTTAGAATCTTTTTAACTTTATACTTATCTTCTTCCTCTATTTTATACTTAAAGTTTTATTATAAGGGTGTACTAGGATCTACTAGTTCTAAGAGTAATATATAAAAGATAGGGTACTACTTAAAGTCTTTTAGTAGACTTAACTTATAGTTAACTAGTTCTTATCTTTCTTTAATTAAAAATAGTCTAACCTTTATATGATCTAGTTTCTTATTTAGTCTTTTTATTCTTAAATTCTTAGTTAAAAGGTATACTTTATCCCTCTTTTTTAGCTAAGGACTATTTTTTTAAGTCTTATTAGCTTATTACTTAACTATCTTATTTAATTTTATAATAGTTTTTTTTAACTTATTATAAACTTTCTTAAGTTCTTTAGCTTTAACTAGTACTTTATCTATATTAGGTCCCTCCTATAGTTATAGAAAGCCATTTATATTTTTCTTATAGTTAATAAAAAATAATGTTATGCTAGTTATTCCTAATAACTTATTATTATATATTAGATATACTATAAGTAGTAGTAATACCTAATTATTTTATTATTTATTTATATAGTACCTAAGATATATTTCTAATATTTAGTTTACTCTCTCTATTTATCTATTTATTTAAGGATAATATATTATTAATATCTTAAGTTTAGTTCTAATTATCCCTAATAGTATTTTCTAATAATTTAAAGTAAATAGTTTATCTCTATCTAATATTATTAATTTAGGTATACTATAGTCCCTTATAAGTTTATTTAGTAGTATAAATACTAACTACTTAGTACTATATTTTTCTTTAAAGAGTAGTATAATAATATATTTTATTAGTCTATCTATAATAATTATAATAGTATTATAAACTTCTAATATTATTAGATCCTTAGATTTTAGTAACTTAGTAATAAACTTTATTATAATATTATCCTATAGTATCTTTAGTATAAGTATAAATTATATTTTCCTATATAACTTATATCTTACTAACTTATTCTACTAATATTTAATATATTCCTTAATATATTATTCCACCTTTTTTTAAAGTTATAGTATATTATAACTTTTATAAATAAGTTCTATTATTTTAATAACTCCTAGGTATCTATATATTAAGTTATTATAATAATCTTAAATTATCCCTTTAATATATCTTTCTAGTATATATATCTTACCTTAATAGCTTAGTATAGTTATATTAAGTTATTACTTATATAACTCCTTAGTCTTAGTATTATTATTATATACTTTTATAAACCTATTAATTATATCTAGGCCTTTAATCCTTATAATTATTATAAATATTTATTTATTTAGTACTAGTAATCTATTTAATTCTTATTATAGAATAGCTTATTTATTTAAGTCCTTTATATTTATATAGTTTAACTATCTACTTAAAGTATTAACTTATCTATTTTATTTACCTAAAGTATAATAGATCTTAAACTTATATTATCTTAAAAGTTTAGCCTATCTAACTTATCTCTAGTTAAGCGTTTTAGTTATTATAAAATTTAAGAAATTCTTATAATTTATAAAGATATTAAGCTTTAAGTAGCTCTTAGTATAAACTCTTTAGTACTTAAGTAATTCCACTACTATAAAAAGTTCCTTATTATAAATATTATAGTTTTATTCTAGTATTATTATCTTTCTTAAATAGTATATAACTAGATGCTACTTACTATCTTTTTATTAGTAGAGGTATATATAATAACTAGTAGCTATTAGAGTAGCTTAGCATTAATAGTTAGCTACTATAGGCATTACATTAATGCTACACTAGTGTAGATAAGTAGAATATATTATATTACCCTACTTTATTCTAATAAGCTTAAAGGGCATATGCCTTATAATAGTAGGATCTTTAATAATTAGTTCTTTAATATAAACTAATACTTACTACTACTATTTTATATCTTTAAGTAATTCTTAATAATCTTATTATATAGTACTAATAAAATATAATAAATCTATATTATAGTTTTAATTACTCTAACCTTTAAAATTAAAAGCTTAGAGTAGAGTAAGATAGTATCTATATAAAGTTCTATTTATAAAAATATATAGAAGCCTATAAATAGACTATAAGTAGACTTATTAAAATTAAATATTAATATAAATATATAATAATAAAGGATTTAGTAGCTAAAGTTATAAATAAAAAAGCTTTAAGCTACTATAGCTAAGTAAACTATTAAAGAGATATTATAAAATTCTAATAGTAGACTAAGTAGAGACTATATAAATAAGCTAAGTAAACTTTTAAAAAAAAAACTTTATTTAATAGCTTTAATAATATATTTATATTAATACTAAAAATAATTTGCCCTAAAAAAATATGTCTATATTATAGAATATTAGAAGGGGAATATATCTACTAGTTTACTAATACTAAGATTAAGTTTCTTCTAAGTTATAAGTATTTTACTACTAATAAAAATAAGATCCTTTATTATATATAATTACTTAAAGATAATATACTATTATAGTAATAAAGTTAGTTTAAGCTAAAGAATATTAATAAATATATTTTTAAATATTTCTATAATTTCCTATTAGATCTAGTAGTAGACTTAATAAATTATAGGCTTTTTATATATAAATACTAGAATAGTATAAAATAAGGTAAGAAATAAAAGATTTCTATTTTTAAAGTTTATTTAAAAGAGTTAAAAACCTACTTAAAGCCTCTATTAAAAGTCTTTAAGATAAGTATATTCCTTAGTAAGCTATATCTAAATATAAAAAATAAGATCTTAAGTACTAGTAATATACTAATTATATAAAAAAATATCTTAGCTCTTATAATTATATAAGAGAGGACTTTTAAATAATTTTAATAGAGATTTACTAAGCTTAATTATAAAAGTAAATCTTTAAAAGAGTATATCTTAAAATACTTTAATAATAATAATAAAGAGCTATTATTAAAGTACTTTAAGAAAAATAAAGATAAAAATAAAGATAAAGACTACTAAAAACTTAAATCTATTATAAATACTATAAATAAGTTAGATAATAAGGCTAATACTTACTTTATATATAAAGGAAAAGAATATTAGAAGAAAGACTACTTATAAAGAAATAATTTAAATTTTACTTTAATTAATTTAGTATAGTTAAAAAATAATAATACTTTATTATTAAAATAATAATAAAATAAAAAGGAGAAAGACTAATAAAAGCTTTTAATTCTCTATACCTTAAAGGCTAAGTAATAGCTTAGGATATATCCTACCCCTTTAAGAGATTAATTAATTCTAAAGCTAAAATTAACCTAATTACTTAATAGTTTATAATATAATATAATTTATAGCTAGAATATATAGTCTTACTAATATTAGTATAGCTAAGTAAGTAAGGTACTTATTATTATAGAATATATTAGTTAAGCTATAAAGCTACTAATAACTAAAGTTAAGAAAAGAAGTATAGCTCTTTATTCTATACTATTAATTAAGAGGGTTCTAATTTAATTATTAAAATACCTATACTTTATAAGTTAAATATTATAATAGATATACTAGTATACTAATAGTAATACTAAGTTAATATTAAATAGCTATAAATTAATAAGCTAGCTAAGTTTATATAAATTTTATAATAAAAATAAGAAGTATTTACTATAATTTATACTTATACTATAATAATAAAGTAACCCTAGACTAATAAGTCTAGTATAATAAGTATTCCTTATAAACTATAAGAGTTTAAAAATATCTTTCTAAATAAGAAAATAAGGATCTTACTTAAATAAAAGTAAGGAGATTATATTATTAAATTAAATAATAAGGAGCTACTATATAGTCCTCTTTATAACTTATTAAGGGTAGAGCTAGTGGAGTTATATTACTACCTTAATAATACTTTAATAAAAAAATAAAAAAAATATTCTATTTTACTTATAAAAGTATCTATCCTCTTTATACTAAAAAAAAGATAAAGGGTTATATCTTTATATAGATTATTAAGGATTAAATATAGTAATTATAAAAAATAGGTACTTATTATTCTTTATTACTAAGATATTAGACTACTTATATAATACTAAGAAGTTCTTAAAGTTAGACTTAAAGAATATATATTACTATATTTATATTAAGTATAATAATAAATAGAAAATTATATTTTATATATACTATAATTACTTTAAATATTTAGTTATATTATTTAAGCTTATAAATACCTCTACTACTTTTTAAGTATATATTAATTAGGCCTTAGCTAGGCTAGTAGATATAATATATATAATATATTTAAATAATATACTAATCTTTTTAGAAGAGTTAGTAAATTATTAGTAATATATTAAATAAATACTATAATAACTTTAGTAATACTAATTATATATAAACTTAAAGAAGTATATATTTAATACTACTTAAATTAAATTCTTAGGATTTATTATATTAACTATAAGTATAGAGATAGATCTATATAAAATTATTATTATTAAAAAATAGTTAAAATTAAAGACTTATTAAAAAATCTAGATCTTCTTAAGATTTATAAACTTCTATTATTATTTTATTTATTATTACTCTATTATTACTATATCTCTTACTAGCCTTTTAAAAGGTAATAAGGAAGATAGGAAAATAGAACTATTTAAATAACTTAATAATATAAAGTAAGTATTTTAATAGTTATATTAAAAATTTATAGAAATATTATTACTATAATATTTTAATCTAATATAAAAAATTAGGGTTAAAATTAATATATTAGCCTTTACTATTACTAATATTTTATCTTAGCTTAATAATATAAGCTATTAATAGCCTATAATCTTTTAATTATATAAAATAATACTAGTAAAGTAAAATTATAAAATATATAATTAAGAACTATTAATAATAGTAGATATCTTTAAGTAATAATAATATTATTTAAAAAAAAGCTTATACTTAATTAAGGTACTAATAGATTATAATAATCTATAAGAGTTTATAAAGCTAAAAGAGTTAATACTATAGTAAATATACTAGGCGCTTAAGCTTATAGTATATAATTTTAAGATAATATATTATATAAAGAAAATTAATTTTACTAATCCTTTATTAAGAAGGCTTAATTATAAAGGTATTTTTTTTATAATATAATTCTTTTACTAACCTTATAAAATAAATTATTATTATAGTTAAAGAAAAAGTCTAAGTTATATATATATATTAATAATAATATATTATAGATAACTTTCCTAGTTATAGGTATTTAAGTAGTAATATTAAAAAAGATTATAAAAGAGCTTATTAAGAGCTTTTATAAAGAGCCTTAGAGATTATTAAAATAAGTTATTTATAAATTATAAGACCTTAATAAATAGGTTATAAAGTTCTAAAAAGATAAAGATACTATTATAGTATAGTATTATATAGCTTATATAAATTAATCTTTTAATAGAGAAGATCTCCTTAAGTATAAAGAGTAATTATATATATTAAAAGATAATACTTTATAGTAAAAGTTAATTAATAAATACTATAATAATCTATTAATATAATATTTTAATATTATAAAAATATTAGAGCTCTTATAATATAAATATTATTAGGCTAATATTATAGAGTAAATATAAAGCTATATTAAGATTTATAATATTTATTAAAGGATAAAGATTCTTTAATACTACTCTTATAAAAAATTATAATTCTTACTCTTACTAAAAGGGCTATAGTAAAAGTTAACTATAGATTTTATAATAGAATTACCTTTAAGTAAATATAGTAGCATTATTTATAATTTTATTTTAATAATAGTTAATAAATTTATAAAAATAACTTATTATCTTTTTATTAAGAAAATAATTATAGCTAAAGAACTAGTAGAGCTCTTCTTCTTTAAAATATTCTATTAGTTTAATATATTAGTAGGTATAATAAATAATTAAGGTACTTTATTTATTAATACTTTTTAATTAAGTATTTTTTTATTATACTATAATTAAGTACTATATAAATACTACCTTTTATCTATAAATAGATAGTTAAATAGAAAGGTAAAACTAAATATTAAAATACTTTTTATATATATTAATAAATTTAGAGTAAATTAACTAGGCTAAGCTATTACCTATTACTAAATTTATATATAATAATAGTCTTTATAGTAGTATTAGTTATTTATTATTTTATATAATATATAATTACTACCCTAAGATTTATTAAGAAGTTAGGGATAGCTCCTTAGAAAAAAAAATACTTATAATAAAAAAATATATAAAGTAGCTATAAAGCTACTAAAAAAAGATAGAAGTATATTAATAATATATTATTAAAATATAAGTAAAGTATTATAATAAAAACTACTTATAAAAAAAATATAAAATAAGTAAATTAGTAATACTATTAATTAAGAACCTTAAATAAAAATAACTTAGTAAGAAGTTATCTTATTAATTTATTAACTTATTTAAGATAAAGAATAAAGTTAGGGTATAAATATATTACTTAATATTACTTATAAATTATTAAATTTATAATATTTTTTATATATTATTACTTAAGCTATACTAGCTATATAATAATATAGAGTTAATAAAATTTATATAGCTCTCTAAACTTATTAATAATAAGGAATAGTAGGAGATAGAAGAAATTATTAATAAAATATAAAATAAAAAAGGTATTTAGTATAAAATTAAGTAAATTAAATAAAATAATATTTATAATTAATAAGTATTAGAAGTAAAGCTTAATATTATATTAATATTAAAGCGCGCTTATAATAAGTAGATATAATAATAATAAAAGCTAAAAAAGAAATTAACTTAAATTATATAATATATTAAGTTATTTAATATAATAGAACTATATTACTATTATACTTAGTTAAAATAAAGAGATAATTATAGAGACTAAATAAAGATAAATAGTTATATATTTAATAGTATTATAAAGATAAGAGAATAATATTATTATTTATTAAGATATAAGTACTATATACCTACTATAGATTATTAATAGAATAAAGAATAGAAGAATTAATAATATTAAAAAAGTATTTAAAAGACTTATATATTATAGCTAATATATTAGTATTATATCTATAGTAAGTAGGTAGTAAATTTTAGCTATAAAGATATTTAATATTATAAAAGAAAGACTCTTACTATTAAGAAGATAGCTTTAAAATATAAGTATTACTAATATTAAACTTTAAATACTAAATACTAAAAAAAAAAAAAAAAATAATTAGGCTTATATAAGAGTAGTTAGTATATATAATAATTATATAAAATTAATTTATTATTAAGGCCTCTTTTACTCTTCTCCTTTTTTTTTTTTCTTCTCCTCTTTTTTATTCTCTTCTCCTCCTTCCTTCTCGCCTCCTCCCTCTCTTCTAAGGTATAATCCCTAAGGATTTAATTATATTAATATTAGATTATATATAGTATATATAAGGTATAATAATATACTTAAACCTCTATCTTTCTTTTCTTTTTTTTTCTTCTTATTTTTTTTTTCTTTTCCTCTTTTTTATCTCTATTTCTCTCTTTATCTCCCTCTTTTTCTTCTTTCTCCTACTCCCCCAACTCCCTCTATAGAGAGTTAGCGGCGAGTATAGTATAAATATATAAGTAAAAAATAAAAATAAAAATAAATATTATAAATAAAAAATATAAAGATAATTTAGCTTATCTCTTATAGTAAGCTAATATAGTAATATAAAATAAAAATATTATTTATTAATATCTTTATTTTTCTTAATAGTAATATTAACTATTAGGCCTATTATTTATCTTATATCCTTAGAGTTAGAGATTTATTTTTATACTATTAAGAGACCTTTTTATAAAGGCTCTTAATATATAAAGCTACTTTAAATAATATAAAGGGATTTAAGACTATAATAGCTAATACTACTATCTCCTTAATAAAAGAAAGTAGAATTTAAATTTATTAATAAGTTATAACTATTAGTTATAACTATAACTTACTTTATAATAAGACTATAAGTCTTAATAAGTTTATTTATATTATAAATAAAATAATACTATTAATTAAATATAGATCTTAAGTATCTAAAGATAATTTATATATAAAAGATCTATTATTAACTATTAGTAATAATAAGTATATATATAATATATAGTATATAAAGAACTTACTAATATAATAAAAAATAACTTTAGAATTATTAATATTAATTTAAAATAGTATAATACCTTAATATAGAAGATATTTATAATAATATATTTATTACTAAAAAAAAGAAAAGAGGATAGAATTAATATTAATAATATATTTATTATAATTATACTATATAGTTATTATATAATAACTTACCTTTAATATAGCTACTACTATAATAATAAATAATTAATAAGCTATAAGTATATTATATAACTAGATTNTTTATTATTACTCTATTATTACTATATCTCTTACTAGCCTTTTAAAAGGTAATAAGGAAGATAGGAAAATAGAACTATTTAAATAACTTAATAATATAAAGTAAGTATTTTAATAGTTATATTAAAAATTTATAGAAATATTATTACTATAATATTTTAATCTAATATAAAAAATTAGGGTTAAAATTAATATATTAGCCTTTACTATTACTAATATTTTATCTTAGCTTAATAATATAAGCTATTAATAGCCTATAATCTTTTAATTATATAAAATAATACTAGTAAAGTAAAATTATAAAATATATAATTAAGAACTATTAATAATAGTAGATATCTTTAAGTAATAATAATATTATTTAAAAAAAAGCTTATACTTAATTAAGGTACTAATAGATTATAATAATCTATAAGAGTTTATAAAGCTAAAAGAGTTAATACTATAGTAAATATACTAGGCGCTTAAGCTTATAGTATATAATTTTAAGATAATATATTATATAAAGAAAATTAATTTTACTAATCCTTTATTAAGAAGGCTTAATTATAAAGGTATTTTTTTTATAATATAATTCTTTTACTAACCTTATAAAATAAATTATTATTATAGTTAAAGAAAAAGTCTAAGTTATATATATATATTAATAATAATATATTATAGATAACTTTCCTAGTTATAGGTATTTAAGTAGTAATATTAAAAAAGATTATAAAAGAGCTTATTAAGAGCTTTTATAAAGAGCCTTAGAGATTATTAAAATAAGTTATTTATAAATTATAAGACCTTAATAAATAGGTTATAAAGTTCTAAAAAGATAAAGATACTATTATAGTATAGTATTATATAGCTTATATAAATTAATCTTTTAATAGAGAAGATCTCCTTAAGTATAAAGAGTAATTATATATATTAAAAGATAATACTTTATAGTAAAAGTTAATTAATAAATACTATAATAATCTATTAATATAATATTTTAATATTATAAAAATATTAGAGCTCTTATAATATAAATATTATTAGGCTAATATTATAGAGTAAATATAAAGCTATATTAAGATTTATAATATTTATTAAAGGATAAAGATTCTTTAATACTACTCTTATAAAAAATTATAATTCTTACTCTTACTAAAAGGGCTATAGTAAAAGTTAACTATAGATTTTATAATAGAATTACCTTTAAGTAAATATAGTAGCATTATTTATAATTTTATTTTAATAATAGTTAATAAATTTATAAAAATAACTTATTATCTTTTTATTAAGAAAATAATTATAGCTAAAGAACTAGTAGAGCTCTTCTTCTTTAAAATATTCTATTAGTTTAATATATTAGTAGGTATAATAAATAATTAAGGTACTTTATTTATTAATACTTTTTAATTAAGTATTTTTTTATTATACTATAATTAAGTACTATATAAATACTACCTTTTATCTATAAATAGATAGTTAAATAGAAAGGTAAAACTAAATATTAAAATACTTTTTATATATATTAATAAATTTAGAGTAAATTAACTAGGCTAAGCTATTACCTATTACTAAATTTATATATAATAATAGTCTTTATAGTAGTATTAGTTATTTATTATTTTATATAATATATAATTACTACCCTAAGATTTATTAAGAAGTTAGGGATAGCTCCTTAGAAAAAAAAATACTTATAATAAAAAAATATATAAAGTAGCTATAAAGCTACTAAAAAAAGATAGAAGTATATTAATAATATATTATTAAAATATAAGTAAAGTATTATAATAAAAACTACTTATAAAAAAAATATAAAATAAGTAAATTAGTAATACTATTAATTAAGAACCTTAAATAAAAATAACTTAGTAAGAAGTTATCTTATTAATTTATTAACTTATTTAAGATAAAGAATAAAGTTAGGGTATAAATATATTACTTAATATTACTTATAAATTATTAAATTTATAATATTTTTTATATATTATTACTTAAGCTATACTAGCTATATAATAATATAGAGTTAATAAAATTTATATAGCTCTCTAAACTTATTAATAATAAGGAATAGTAGGAGATAGAAGAAATTATTAATAAAATATAAAATAAAAAAGGTATTTAGTATAAAATTAAGTAAATTAAATAAAATAATATTTATAATTAATAAGTATTAGAAGTAAAGCTTAATATTATATTAATATTAAAGCGCGCTTATAATAAGTAGATATAATAATAATAAAAGCTAAAAAAGAAATTAACTTAAATTATATAATATATTAAGTTATTTAATATAATAGAACTATATTACTATTATACTTAGTTAAAATAAAGAGATAATTATAGAGACTAAATAAAGATAAATAGTTATATATTTAATAGTATTATAAAGATAAGAGAATAATATTATTATTTATTAAGATATAAGTACTATATACCTACTATAGATTATTAATAGAATAAAGAATAGAAGAATTAATAATATTAAAAAAGTATTTAAAAGACTTATATATTATAGCTAATATATTAGTATTATATCTATAGTAAGTAGGTAGTAAATTTTAGCTATAAAGATATTTAATATTATAAAAGAAAGACTCTTACTATTAAGAAGATAGCTTTAAAATATAAGTATTACTAATATTAAACTTTAAATACTAAATACTAAAAAAAAAAAAAAAAATAATTAGGCTTATATAAGAGTAGTTAGTATATATAATAATTATATAAAATTAATTTATTATTAAGGCCTCTTTTACTCTTCTCCTTTTTTTTTTTTCTTCTCCTCTTTTTTATTCTCTTCTCCTCCTTCCTTCTCGCCTCCTCCCTCTCTTCTAAGGTATAATCCCTAAGGATTTAATTATATTAATATTAGATTATATATAGTATATATAAGGTATAATAATATACTTAAACCTCTATCTTTCTTTTCTTTTTTTTTCTTCTTATTTTTTTTTTCTTTTCCTCTTTTTTATCTCTATTTCTCTCTTTATCTCCCTCTTTTTCTTCTTTCTCCTACTCCCCCAACTCCCTCTATAGAGAGTTAGCGGCGAGTATAGTATAAATATATAAGTAAAAAATAAAAATAAAAATAAATATTATAAATAAAAAATATAAAGATAATTTAGCTTATCTCTTATAGTAAGCTAATATAGTAATATAAAATAAAAATATTATTTATTAATATCTTTATTTTTCTTAATAGTAATATTAACTATTAGGCCTATTATTTATCTTATATCCTTAGAGTTAGAGATTTATTTTTATACTATTAAGAGACCTTTTTATAAAGGCTCTTAATATATAAAGCTACTTTAAATAATATAAAGGGATTTAAGACTATAATAGCTAATACTACTATCTCCTTAATAAAAGAAAGTAGAATTTAAATTTATTAATAAGTTATAACTATTAGTTATAACTATAACTTACTTTATAATAAGACTATAAGTCTTAATAAGTTTATTTATATTATAAATAAAATAATACTATTAATTAAATATAGATCTTAAGTATCTAAAGATAATTTATATATAAAAGATCTATTATTAACTATTAGTAATAATAAGTATATATATAATATATAGTATATAAAGAACTTACTAATATAATAAAAAATAACTTTAGAATTATTAATATTAATTTAAAATAGTATAATACCTTAATATAGAAGATATTTATAATAATATATTTATTACTAAAAAAAAGAAAAGAGGATAGAATTAATATTAATAATATATTTATTATAATTATACTATATAGTTATTATATAATAACTTACCTTTAATATAGCTACTACTATAATAATAAATAATTAATAAGCTATAAGTATATTATATAACTAGATTATATAATAGATAATATTAAAATAAGTTCTTATATAAAAAACTTTTTTCCTTCCTTTTTTTATTAAGTTTTAAAGGTTTTTAATAAGCTTTAGATTAATAAAATTACTTTCTTCTAAAACTATATTAATAGTATAACTATATATAGTAAAAGCTCTACGCTAATAAATTAATATTTAGAAAGAAAGATAATTATAATAACTAGTAGCTATTAAAGTAGCTTAATATTAATAATTAGCTACTATAAATATTATATTAATACTATACTAGTATAGATAAGTAAAATATATTATATTACCCTACTTTATTTTAATAAGCTTAAAGGGTGCATACCTTATAATAGTAGGATCTTTAGTAATTAGTTCTTTAATATAAACTAATACTTACTACTATTATTTTATATCTTTAAGTAATCCTTAGTAATTCTATTATATAGTACTAGTAGAGTGTAATAAGTCTATATTATAGTATACTTCTATTACTAAGTTTAATATATTAGTTTTAATCCTTACTAGTTAATTAACTTAAAATATTACTAGTATAGGTAGATTTATATAAGCTTCCTTTAGTTACTTAACTATATTATCTTATTCCTTCCTCTATCTAAACTCTATATCTTTAGCAGTAAGCCTTATTAGAGGTAAAGCCTTTTTTAAGAATTCTTTAATAAACTATTTATTAAAGTTTAGGAATCCTAAGAATACTTATATTTTCTTAACTATTATAAGTATTAACTATTTCTATATATCTTTAATTTTATCTTAGCTTATTTAAGTACCTTTTATGCTAATATTATATCCTAGGAAATTAACTTTCTTTTTATAGAATTTATATTTTTCTAATTTAAGAAGTAGTTTATTCTTCCTTAAATAATTAAGTACTTCCTATATATATTAGATATATTCCTCCTTATTTTCTAAGAAAATTAGAATATTATTAAGGTAGGCTACTACTATCTTATTTAAGTAATACCTTAATATATTATTAATTAACACTTAATAAGTTACTAGTGCGTTTATAAGGTTAAATAGTATAACTAGGTATTTATAATATTTATACTATATTTTAAATATTATCTTCTATTCCTTATCTTCTTTTATATAGATTAAGTTATAGGCCTCCTTAAGGTCTAACTTTATAAAGATTTTTATTTTTTTAAGTTAGTCCTAAAGTTTACCTATATTTAGTAATAAGTACCTATTCTTAATTATAATATTATTTAACTTTTAATAGTTAATATATAGCTATAGACTTCTATTCTTTTTTAGTATAAAGAGTATTAGATAGTCTACTAATAATTTAAATTCTTAAATAAATCTTTTTTTTAGGTTTTTCTTAATATACCTATATAGTACTAAGAGTTCTTTTTTTAATAATATATAAATTAATCTAAATATTAGTTTCTTACCTAGTTTAAGTTTAATCTTATAATCTTAAAGTTAGTACTTAGGTAGTGCTTTTATATCTACTTCTTTCTAAAAGAGCTATATATATTATTAATACTCTTTAAGGATATTAAGAGGTATATTTTTCCTCTTTTTTCTTTTATATTATTAATTAATTAACCTTTTACTTATATCTATAAAGTTGGACCCTCTTTTAAGATTATCCTTATTTAAAATTATAGTATTATATTTTATAGTAGTTCTTTTACTTAATTTCTTATATACTATTAATTACTATTAATATATATATCTAGAGCTAGTGATATTACTAGTCTCCTTAATTATAAGTACTTCTATTTTCTAATTAATTATTAGGTTCTACTTCTTTAACTAAGGTACTCTTAATATAATATAGTAGTTAGCTATCTAAACTATATTAAAAGTTAGTTCCTTATAGTATTATTAAATAGTAATATTTAATAAGATTATCTTCTTATTAATATCTTCTAATAGTTCTAACTTATTAGCTATCTAAAGTTAGTATAGTTTTTTCTTATTAACTATCTATACTTTTTATACTTATATAAGAATATTAGATATAAAATTCCTTATTACTCTAGAATTTATTATTATAATAGCTCCTTACCTATTAATCTTAATTAGTATTATAATAAGCTAGCTATACTCTACTAAATATAGTTATTATCTAAGGGTTATAATATTAATCTCTTTAGATATATCCTTTATATAGAGGATTATTCTTTTCCTTATTTACTTATTACTAAGTTAAAATATTCTTTAGGGTGAAATCCTACTACTATCTTTTCCTATATATATAAATAGTAGTTTAGTAGTAAATATACTATCTATATAATATAAGTATATTCTTCTTCCTAGTAATTTTCTCTTAATTCCTAGTAAAGTATTTTATGCTAGTCTTTTAACTATCTTAGAAATATTCTATTAACCTTTTTTTAATAGAGATACTATTTACAAGTATTAGTAGTATAGTACTAATATATATTTAAAAAATATTATAGTATATATATATTATCTTATATCTCTCTTCTAGCTATATAGTATCTTATATAAAGTTTATCTATATATCTACTCTAATATATTCTCGCGTGTCTTAAATAGTATAAGTCTTATTAATAGTCCTAAAATCTTCTAGTTAAGGAGTCTTATTCTTATAGTATTTTCTTTATTAGTTAATTTATAAGTAACTTAGGTTCCTACTTCTTATTATAATTTATTTACTTCTATTCTAAGTTATCTTCCTAGTCTTACTTAGTTTTTTTTTAAGCCTTCTTATCTTAATCTAATTTAAGCTATTTAACCCTTAATTCTTAGAACTTATTATAGTACCTATTATACTAATTTTTATTTTTAAGTTTTATTATCTATAGTAG
The DNA here is from genome assembly GCA_000482085.2 of Cladonia metacorallifera KoLRI002260. Classification (NCBI taxonomy): domain Eukaryota; kingdom Fungi; phylum Ascomycota; class Lecanoromycetes; order Lecanorales; family Cladoniaceae; genus Cladonia; species Cladonia metacorallifera. The sequence goes on from KI911126.1 coordinate 1,791,889, forward strand.
GATTATACTATCCTATATCTTATATAAAAACCCTTATAAGTAATATTCTTATTAATTAGATATTATTATTAGATCCTTTATAGTTTCTTTATTTTCCTAATTTAAATTACTTAATAGTCTCTTAATACCTTCTACTAGGTCTTTAATAGTTTTTCCTTAAATTTCTACTTTTTTTAGTAGTCTATTAAGTTCTAGATTATCCTACTTAAGTAATAGTTTACTACTTTTCTAAATCTTATCCTTTCTATTAATAACTTATTTTATTATATTAAACTAAGGTCTTAATATTATGTTTTTTAACCTATAGTTCTTAGTAAAGTGGCTTAATTTACTATAGCTATAGTACTTTAATACTTTCTTATTTTACTTCCTTTTTAGCTTTCTATATATAGTTCTCTTTTTTATAATATTAATCTCTATTAGAACTAGTCTATATAGGTTATATATCTTCTTCTTATAGTTAGAGTTAAAGTTTTTTTTAAATTAGTATTCTAAGATACTTAATTAAGTAACTCCTCTATTATATCTTTTCTCTATAGCTCTCTTAAAAAGATTATTATTAATTTTAATAGCTTTTTTTTAGAGTATATTAAGTATTTCTAATACTACTTTAAACCTTATAAGCTTATTCTTAACTTATTTTTTTAACTCTCTTCTATATATTATTATAAGTGTGTTATTATTCTATTTAGTTTTAACTATATACTATTAAAACTAAGTTATAAACTCTATTATAGACCTTTTTTATTTAATATATTAGATAACCTATACTACCTAATTAATCTTATTAAATAATATAAATATCTTTCTTAGTTCTATCTTAAAGTATATAAAACTCTTTATTTATTATATTATCTCTNATTCTTTTTTAGTATAAAGAGTATTAGATAGTCTACTAATAATTTAAATTCTTAAATAAATCTTTTTTTTAGGTTTTTCTTAATATACCTATATAGTACTAAGAGTTCTTTTTTTAATAATATATAAATTAATCTAAATATTAGTTTCTTACCTAGTTTAAGTTTAATCTTATAATCTTAAAGTTAGTACTTAGGTAGTGCTTTTATATCTACTTCTTTCTAAAAGAGCTATATATATTATTAATACTCTTTAAGGATATTAAGAGGTATATTTTTCCTCTTTTTTCTTTTATATTATTAATTAATTAACCTTTTACTTATATCTATAAAGTTGGACCCTCTTTTAAGATTATCCTTATTTAAAATTATAGTATTATATTTTATAGTAGTTCTTTTACTTAATTTCTTATATACTATTAATTACTATTAATATATATATCTAGAGCTAGTGATATTACTAGTCTCCTTAATTATAAGTACTTCTATTTTCTAATTAATTATTAGGTTCTACTTCTTTAACTAAGGTACTCTTAATATAATATAGTAGTTAGCTATCTAAACTATATTAAAAGTTAGTTCCTTATAGTATTATTAAATAGTAATATTTAATAAGATTATCTTCTTATTAATATCTTCTAATAGTTCTAACTTATTAGCTATCTAAAGTTAGTATAGTTTTTTCTTATTAACTATCTATACTTTTTATACTTATATAAGAATATTAGATATAAAATTCCTTATTACTCTAGAATTTATTATTATAATAGCTCCTTACCTATTAATCTTAATTAGTATTATAATAAGCTAGCTATACTCTACTAAATATAGTTATTATCTAAGGGTTATAATATTAATCTCTTTAGATATATCCTTTATATAGAGGATTATTCTTTTCCTTATTTACTTATTACTAAGTTAAAATATTCTTTAGGGTGAAATCCTACTACTATCTTTTCCTATATATATAAATAGTAGTTTAGTAGTAAATATACTATCTATATAATATAAGTATATTCTTCTTCCTAGTAATTTTCTCTTAATTCCTAGTAAAGTATTTTATGCTAGTCTTTTAACTATCTTAGAAATATTCTATTAACCTTTTTTTAATAGAGATACTATTTACAAGTATTAGTAGTATAGTACTAATATATATTTAAAAAATATTATAGTATATATATATTATCTTATATCTCTCTTCTAGCTATATAGTATCTTATATAAAGTTTATCTATATATCTACTCTAATATATTCTCGCGTGTCTTAAATAGTATAAGTCTTATTAATAGTCCTAAAATCTTCTAGTTAAGGAGTCTTATTCTTATAGTATTTTCTTTATTAGTTAATTTATAAGTAACTTAGGTTCCTACTTCTTATTATAATTTATTTACTTCTATTCTAAGTTATCTTCCTAGTCTTACTTAGTTTTTTTTTAAGCCTTCTTATCTTAATCTAATTTAAGCTATTTAACCCTTAATTCTTAGAACTTATTATAGTACCTATTATACTAATTTTTATTTTTAAGTTTTATTATCTATAGTAGGATTATACTATCCTATATCTTATATAAAAACCCTTATAAGTAATATTCTTATTAATTAGATATTATTATTAGATCCTTTATAGTTTCTTTATTTTCCTAATTTAAATTACTTAATAGTCTCTTAATACCTTCTACTAGGTCTTTAATAGTTTTTCCTTAAATTTCTACTTTTTTTAGTAGTCTATTAAGTTCTAGATTATCCTACTTAAGTAATAGTTTACTACTTTTCTAAATCTTATCCTTTCTATTAATAACTTATTTTATTATATTAAACTAAGGTCTTAATATTATGTTTTTTAACCTATAGTTCTTAGTAAAGTGGCTTAATTTACTATAGCTATAGTACTTTAATACTTTCTTATTTTACTTCCTTTTTAGCTTTCTATATATAGTTCTCTTTTTTATAATATTAATCTCTATTAGAACTAGTCTATATAGGTTATATATCTTCTTCTTATAGTTAGAGTTAAAGTTTTTTTTAAATTAGTATTCTAAGATACTTAATTAAGTAACTCCTCTATTATATCTTTTCTCTATAGCTCTCTTAAAAAGATTATTATTAATTTTAATAGCTTTTTTTTAGAGTATATTAAGTATTTCTAATACTACTTTAAACCTTATAAGCTTATTCTTAACTTATTTTTTTAACTCTCTTCTATATATTATTATAAGTGTGTTATTATTCTATTTAGTTTTAACTATATACTATTAAAACTAAGTTATAAACTCTATTATAGACCTTTTTTATTTAATATATTAGATAACCTATACTACCTAATTAATCTTATTAAATAATATAAATATCTTTCTTAGTTCTATCTTAAAGTATATAAAACTCTTTATTTATTATATTATCTCTAATATATTACTTAGGTTATCTAAGTATCTTTATAAATATAATTATACCTATTTCTATATATCTTTATATATAAAGGTAATAGTAATTACTATATAGTTCCTAACCTATACTAATCCTTTANTTATACTAATTTTTATTTTTAAGTTTTATTATCTATAGTAGGATTATACTATCCTATATCTTATATAAAAACCCTTATAAGTAATATTCTTATTAATTAGATATTATTATTAGATCCTTTATAGTTTCTTTATTTTCCTAATTTAAATTACTTAATAGTCTCTTAATACCTTCTACTAGGTCTTTAATAGTTTTTCCTTAAATTTCTACTTTTTTTAGTAGTCTATTAAGTTCTAGATTATCCTACTTAAGTAATAGTTTACTACTTTTCTAAATCTTATCCTTTCTATTAATAACTTATTTTATTATATTAAACTAAGGTCTTAATATTATGTTTTTTAACCTATAGTTCTTAGTAAAGTGGCTTAATTTACTATAGCTATAGTACTTTAATACTTTCTTATTTTACTTCCTTTTTAGCTTTCTATATATAGTTCTCTTTTTTATAATATTAATCTCTATTAGAACTAGTCTATATAGGTTATATATCTTCTTCTTATAGTTAGAGTTAAAGTTTTTTTTAAATTAGTATTCTAAGATACTTAATTAAGTAACTCCTCTATTATATCTTTTCTCTATAGCTCTCTTAAAAAGATTATTATTAATTTTAATAGCTTTTTTTTAGAGTATATTAAGTATTTCTAATACTACTTTAAACCTTATAAGCTTATTCTTAACTTATTTTTTTAACTCTCTTCTATATATTATTATAAGTGTGTTATTATTCTATTTAGTTTTAACTATATACTATTAAAACTAAGTTATAAACTCTATTATAGACCTTTTTTATTTAATATATTAGATAACCTATACTACCTAATTAATCTTATTAAATAATATAAATATCTTTCTTAGTTCTATCTTAAAGTATATAAAACTCTTTATTTATTATATTATCTCTAATATATTACTTAGGTTATCTAAGTATCTTTATAAATATAATTATACCTATTTCTATATATCTTTATATATAAAGGTAATAGTAATTACTATATAGTTCCTAACCTATACTAATCCTTTATAGAAATAGAGATATAATTATATCTATATTATCTATTCCTTAAATTTCTTTTTTTTTCTATAATAAAGGTTAGGCTTTATAATCTTAATACTTCCTCTTAATCTATTATTAATATTATAACGCTTAGTCTAAGTAGCTTTACTTAAAATTAGTTAAATTATATTTTTTTAATTTAATAAACTTATACTTAAGGATATTTAAAGTATTATAAACTAATATTATAGATATTCTAAAAATAAATAATTAAGATTAATAAATATAGAAGTAAGTAAGCTAGTTATATAATATTACTAACTACTTATATAAATAAGGAATAGACCTTTTATACTATAATAGCTATATTAATTTACTAGTAAAGTTAAATATAAGGAGATTTAAACTATAAGGTAAGAGCCTTAATTATATAGATATAGGAAAGTCTGCTAAGACTATCTAATTTAATAAATTTAATCTATAAACTATTTAAACTTCTTATAATTTAAATAAATTATTTAATAATTTATTTAAATCTTTCTAGTTTAAACATTTTAAACCCTAAACTATTTAAACTCCTATATAACTTAGTGCTAAGTCTATTCTAGGATATATACTTATAGAGCGTTCACTATATTACTTCTATTAGATTCTAATAAGTATCTAATTATATTTTATAGTAGAAAGTTATAAGATACTAAATCTAGATATCTAATATATAATAAGGAATTACTTACTATTATAGATATATTTTATATTTAGAAGATATATCTAGAAGGAACTAGGTACTAAGTTTAAGTCTTATTAAATTATAAGAACTTAATATTCTTCTTATTAACTAAGGAGCTTAATAGATGTCTAGCTTAGTTATATAAAGAGTTAGTAATATTTAATTTTAGAACTAATTATATTAAGAGTAGTAAGAATAATGCTATAGATATACTTAGTAGAAGAGTTAATTATATAATAAATATCTAATAGAGCTTTAAAGCTATATTAGTATAATATAAAGATAGTTTATTATAACCTAATAGAGTAGGACTTTATATAGTAGTAATAATAACTATTAAGACTAAAGAATTAATATAAAGGATTATAAAGAATTTAAAGAAAGATAAAGTTATAGTAGAGATCCTTAAAAATATTAATAACTATAACTCTTTTATTAAAATAGATCTTAGTCTCCTAATTTTTTAAGAAAGAATCTATATCTTAGTTAGTACCTAAGAAGAGATTTTTAGGATTTACTATAAAGTAGAAAGCTCTAATAGATATTAGAGAATTAAGAAAATACTTAAGTTATCTTATAACTTCTACTTCTCTTAGATATAAAAATATATTAAGGACTATACTATTTAATATAATATATATATTAAGATAAAATATACTTAATATAAGCTATATAAAGAAATATACTCTATAAAGTTCCTTAAAGAATTATAAAAAAGTATTATATAAAATTTTATAATAAAGCTTCCCTACTTTAAAAAAAGGTTAATAGGTATAATATATAACACTATCTTAATAATTAATAATTAATTAACTAAATAAGTATACTTTATATTATATAAGAAAGCCTTAAATATTAAAGCCCTATATATATATTTTTAAGGATAGTAATAGCTAACTATAAACTCCTTAATAATATAATCTTAAATTAAGATAAACTCTTTAACTCTAAGTTTTAAAGATTATTAATATATATAATAAGAGTTAAGATAAAGATATTTATAGTATTCTATCTATAGATAGATAGTTAGATAAAAAGAATAAATTAAATAGTATAATAATATCTTTAGTATTATATTAACTATAGATAGAATAATTAGATTATTTACTTATCTAATATTTAATTAATATATAATATGTTGCTATTAGACTCTATTAAAATAATACTATTTAAGGCTAATTATAATTTTAAGCCCTATACTATACTATTACTTAAAGGGATAGAGTTTAAAGTATAGAAAGCTACTATTATAACTTAATAAATAGATAGAATTTATTAAGAATTATAGAAGGACTTATAATCCCTAAATAATTGTTTAGTAATATACTATAATTAAAAATATCTAAAAGGTCTAGATATTTATAAAGGAGATAGTATTATAATCTAGTGTTATATAGCTATATACTAAGATCTTACTAAGTTAGTAGGGTCGCATGCCTTTTATTATATAGTTAAGTAAGGTACATACTTAATTCTATAATAATTAGTAGTAATAGTAAGGGTTTAATCCTATTTAAGTTATCTACTATTTTCTAAGGGGCTTATATAACTAGATAGCTAATTTAGGTTAGGCTACTAAAGTTATTCCTATTATAGTTATAGTCTAGCTTATAGGGTTATTACTTAGAGGCACTTATATAAATAAGTTAGACTTATCTAGTATAAGAGTATATAATCTATTCTCTTTAAGAGGAGTAATTATTATAATCTAGTGTTATATAGCTATATACTAAGATCTTATTAAGTTAGTAGGGTCGCATGCCTTTTACTATATAGTTAAGTAGGGTACGTGCTTAATTCTATAATAAATAGAGTATATCTTCTTTATAAAGATTTTAAAACTAATAGGCCTAGTAATAAGCTTAATATTATAAAGCTTAGACTATTCTTAGTTAAGGAATATAGAGGAGATATAAATTATATATTAAATCTACTAGAGCTAATAAGAAAATATAATATATTTTATATATTACTACTAAAAAAGTAGACCCTAAGATATTACTATAAATAGTGGCATTACTCCTAGATTAGGATAATAAGAAGTATAATATTAAGAAAATCCTAGACTATTAAAAGATTAATAGGAAAATAAGATACTTAATTAAATAGTTAGACTATAATTACTTAAAGAATATATAGGAGTTACCCTTAGCACTTAATTACTCTAAGAAGCTAGCGAAATTTTGAAATTGAAACTTATAGTAGGTAGGTCACCCTACTTTACTAATAAGAAAAAGAGGTCGCCCCTAAGTGAAGGCTTAGTAGAAGCCCTAGAAGAGATTACCTCCTCCTTTCTTTCTAACGCCTCTATATTCCTAATCTCTTTCTTAACTATCTTTCTTTACTTAGATTCTATCTTTTAAATCTACTTTTATAATCATAAGAGCTTTATAAAAGCCTTCTCTTTCTTATTATGAAGGCAAACTTATTATTCCTTTATATATTTCCATTTTAAGATATTTAGAGGAGATAATTTATAGTTATTACCTCTATAGATATATTCTATACACTAATTAGATCTATTACTAGAGTAATAGAGATTACGCTATGCAATGGGTTAGGTTAGGTTTTTTTAGTATATTTCTAAAGAAATCTTCTTTTATTAATAACTTTTTTAATTATTAATATAATTTTAATATTAGGGTATAGGTTTAAAGCCCTACTTAAAGACTTTAAAATAATGCCCTAATCACGCTAAACTAATCTAGGTTAGTGGAGATATTAGCGTATCAGGTTGTTAGGTTGGGTTAAGTTCTTAGAAAATCCTCAACCTAACCCGATTTTAAGTCCCTGTTTTAAAACACTAGTAGCTTTACTAGCCTATATTAATTTAGCGTGAAAATTACCTTATTTTCTAGCCCTTAAGCAGGGCTTTAAATCTATGCCCTAATATTAAAATTATATTAATAATTAAAAAAGTTATTAAGAAAAGAGAGTAAAAAAGTCAAAATCTTAGCAAAAACTCGTTGCGTAGCGTAGTTAGTAGTTATATATATTAACTTTTTATTAATTTTTCCTTTACTAATAGAGGCTTTAAATTAGAGAAAATTTTTAATAATAATAATATTAAGAGAAGGTAACTCTTTTTAAAAGTTTATAAAGCTTATAATATTAAAGATATTAATAATAGACTTACTATTAATACTTAAGTCTTTAGTATTTAAGTAGTTATTTTTAATAAAAATAATCTATTTACTTAAATTAATTAATATCTTTTTTTAATAAAAATAATCTATTATACTATATATACTTTTTATAGTATTTTAAGATATAATCTTAATTATAGTAAGTCTTAAGTCTATAGAGTTATTTCTTCCTCTAATAATCTTTAGCTTTATAGATATTATATTTATAACCTTTAATAGCTACTTTCTTTTATAGCTTATCTAATAGTAAATCTTTAGAGCTTATATTATATAAGAGAAATTTTTAGGTTAAGGATAAATAAGGATAAAGTATAACTAATTAATAGTATAAGAAAAAGAATAAGAAGATTAAAAGTAGTTACTAAGGTAGATAGTTACTCCTTCTTATAAATTAACGCAGTAGCTATCTTTAGAGCCTCTTAAATTATAAGCATAGGCGCAGCTATCTCTTCATTCCTATATAAGGGTGTAAGGTAAGTGGGAGGGTAAGTGTAGGAGATAGAGTACCTTGTCTAGGTAAGTATCACCCCTACTCACCTAGCTCGCGCGCTAAAGCGGCAGGCGCCAGGCGAGCCTCGCGTGAGCGAGGGGCAGATTGTTGTCGTCTTCCAGCGCCAAGCTTGGCTTATGATAGCCGCACCGACTTTGAAGCTTTTGGAGTTTAGTGGCAAGCTTGCACCGCATCTGCAGCTAGCACCCATCCAATAGGAAAGATTACCACGATTCCGCTGCACTGGAGCTCTCAGCTTCAGATATGGATTCATCCTAGCCAATTCGCAGATCATGTGTTGATTGTTCTAGCCATCGTCGAGAATGCCAAGAAGACACAAAACTATCCCGAGCTCACCCCGCTTTGGGACTGGGGTGAGCGCCGCGCGCTGAGCTGCTGCCTAACCACACATTGACCACATAAACAATACCCCTACCATGCATAGGGTATCTTGTGACAGGCCGTGGCCACTGACAGCGGCAACCAAGACGGAGTATCTCATGGAGGCTAACTCGCGAACGGCCAGCGAGAGTGTGTCGAACTACTGCAACTATGCCTGCAAATACGCCTTCAGGATTTCCATGTGGCCTAGAGCCCCTTTGGAACCCTTTGCTTTGCGAAGCTAAGCCGAACATACTTTGGTAAACGGCGAGGCAGTCAGCCGGGCTAGCCAGCAGCGCAGCCAGCCTAGTCTAAGGGTGTCCGGCTGAGCTGACAGCTCAGCCCCTAACTCTTGGGCTGGGCGGACTCGACTATTATTGACGACACTGGGATGGAGTTATATGAAGTCCGTCTCGCGATGGCGTGCGTTTCTGCATCAGAGGAGCACGTTACTTCCTCTCCAGCGTAATGATTGATAGCGCCGCGCTAAGAAAACCGCCAAGCTTACATGTAAATAATGTCTACTAGAAGCTTCAATGCAACAATAGATGTTACCATCTATTCTTTCTAGGCAATTGAAACTTCTAGTGATCTGTAAAGAACATTAGTGGATGTGGCGCGCTATTAATTATTATGCCTGTAGGGAAGTAGGTGGGACTCTCTGGCTGGAGCGTTCTAGACCCTGATGATCCCCTGCACATGCCCAGAATAATGTAACCTTATTTTCTGTGTGACTGTTACTTTGAGAGCCTAGATCACTTACCCCACTTATACTTTTAGATAATAGACTTCTTGATTCTATCTATATTACCATCGCTTCAAACCACGTCTGAAAAGCAAATATCAGAAGTTGCATACAATAATACACTTCAATTTTAAAACTGGTTTATACTCTGACTAAGAACTCTTCTTAACAAAATGGCAAATAATCCAACAACTCCTTCCCTCACCACGTCTAACACACAACAACCACGTATACTTTCCTTTTCTTTTGGCTCTCATCCTTCTTAACATCTGTCTCTATTATTAGAACCATAACTCTCACACTTTCTCTTTAGCAATCACCAACCAACCACTGCCAGCTACGATACGACTCACCTCCGACTTTCCTCCTTCTCTAGCACCACCCATCCCTAATCAGGCCGCCAATCTAGCAGCCACATTGGGTATCTCGTTAAATCGCATCTCTCCACCCGCTCCAGCCTCGACTAAGCCCTCTTCAAAGTAAATAAGAGGACTATCATAATAGTCTGATGGAGAAGAGAGATTTGAAAGGAGCTGTAAAGGGTGAAAAGGAAGAATATGCCATAAAGGTTAGAGTAAGGAGTGACGAAATGAATTTAGGGTATTAGCAAAGCAAAGTAGATGGCTGCAATCAACATGGTCTAAGGAGGCAGAGTATTAAGGATTAGCTGGAAGTGTGCCAAATTTTCCCAAGCGTGAAATTGAAGTCCCGAATAGTCTCCCACGAGAATCCACTATGGTGCCTCCAACGCTGAACGATGTGTTTGCCTACTATACCATCTTTATTGAGGGTAATTCCACTGAGAATACCTTACTCAGTGCATAGATGCCCCAATCTATTGAAGGGGGTGCATTGAGGAAGAGTGATTCATATGCTGTTATTTGCAAAAAATTGCCACTATCAATCTCACAAAATCCGCCTGCCTCGATAACCGCAACTGAAAGGCCATTGGTTTCGGCCAGACGCAGCGCGACCGTCAAGCCGGAAGTTCCTCCACCGACTACCTACATGTAGTGTCAGCGTTGGGGAAGTTGATGGAGTAGCTAGAAAGTCTCATGACTGGAAAGCTGTTGCAGAAACTGACCACATAACCGAAGGTCTGATCAGTACCTGGAAATCCGAATGAACTGCCCAGTAACTTCTGATTACCCTGCTTTGGGGAGTATCCGAATCCATAGCTTTGCCCTTGCGTAACATGCAACGCTGCAAGACTGCAGAAGGCGATAGCTAGAATATGCATTTGTGTCATCATCAACCACTTTGTTCGAACAAGGTAAGCTTCATGAATATCTTAAATATGATGAATGACAAATTCAGGTAGGTTGACAGTTTAAACAGGTGAATGCCTTAACATTCATGTGCTGAGACAGGAAACACCGCTCAAAGACGGGCAAAAATACCCGCTCTCGGCTGTACAGATTCACCCGAACAACACAATTGAGCTTCCTGCAGTGTTACGAACGATTTGCGACTTGTCTTGGCGCTACCATATGTTAGGAACTTTTTCAACACGCTCTCGGGTACGGAGAATAAAAATATTAGTCTTGATTTACGCTAACAAATATTGGCGTGCCAAGAGCTCAGCCCTATCCGCTTACCTCTAGGAGGGCGCCTGGACAACGCCCGCTTCGGGGACCACTCGTAGGGGGCCCCGAGAATTTTAGACACCCTAGTTGGGGGAGTCTGACCTAAAGCGCCCGCGAACAAGCCATCACTTAGGCGCTATAGCTCCCCAAAGATACGGGCATGCTCTTAGAGGCCAGCTTTGGAACTAGGGCTAGGGCTTGAACGAAAATAGTTAGCGCAAATCAAGACTTATATTTTCATTCTCCGTATTGTTGATAGCTCCACATTACCATACTTTGCAGATGGAATCCTAGTTGGCCCGTACGTATGATGGGATGTCACCACGCTATGGTGCCGCCGTCACTAGGATATAGGGGTTTGTGATCAACCTAGCTCAAGCAATGCCACTAGAACAAATTGATTCCCTATCAATTTCGTTGATAGGGGAGCATTCATAATCCCTGCACCGACTTTTACGGTGTCCAGGGCTTCTGGAAACCAAATATAATATCTTCGTAACTTACCATCTCAATAAAGCCTGCACAGAATCCGGTGTAGAGCTAGGAGCCAGAGTGGTGCCTATTATTATTGATGTAGACATCCTTATAAGGCCTATACTTCATACGTTCTTACTAGATTTGTAGATTATACAAGATGGATATAGCTCTGCTTCTCAATAAATCTGAACTTCCTTCGCCACCAAACTCGCATGATGCAATGCCTCGTACCATTCCTACTACTTCAACCTCCCAGAATCTCCGAACTACTCCAAGTCTTCCAGATTCTCCGCATTCACAACTTCGACCACAAATCTTATCCGCATCACGTTCAATGAAATGGTCAGATGATGCAAAGCTTAGCGACTTGTATTCCTGCGTGGAAATGGACGATATTGCTAAATCAATGGGGCTTAATGCGGCTAGCTGCAAGAAACAGCTTAAGAATTTAGCTGATCAAGAGTTCGAAAAGATTTTGGAAGAGTATGTTCACTCAGAATGTTCCTAGATAGCGATGTTGACGATCTTGCTGCCAGGTTCAAGCCTAGAATGCAACAAGCTATTGAAAATGTGGTCACTCAATGCTGGGAGTTCGCGCAAGAGGTACACAGGAAAATGGCGCGGCGAGCAAATCAACCCGCCTCACAGTCTCCTAACAAGGACATGAGATTGAACTTGGTGCCGGCGTCCTGCATACTTAAGCCTAAAGCGTTTAATGAGCACTAAGCTGAGAAATGAGCACACTTCACAGCGTTTGAAGAGAATTATGATATAAAACCTAAAGATATCTTTCCACTCATCCCTAAGTTGAAGAGGGTAAAGGCTGCTCAATTTAGCACCTATGGGTGTACTAGCATGGAGGGCTACCCAAATTGGGCTTGCCACAAGGCGCTGGAACGGTATCGTATGCAACTCGAAGACATGATGAGAGAGAATCATTGGAAGCTCAGATTCCAGAAAGAGATCTCCCCTGTTTGGATATAGAGTGTTGTATGAACAGGACGCAGAAGAGTATCAGGAAATGTAACTTGAAATATCAGCGAACTCGGCGGGTATACGTGTTCAGCATTCTTGCAATCGTATCCTAGTATTACCATCCCCGTCACTAAGGGAAAGATGCAAAATATGCCAGCAAGTAGAGCCGTAGCAGCAGGGGATGATGAGAGGAACAGTGCAGGGGGAATAAGATTAAATCACTGGTCATCTCCATACCAGACTCATATGGAGCAACTTGGTAAGCTAACCCACCTCTTCCTTTCTCTTTTCTTATGATAGAGCTCTGTTCATTTTAGATTGACTTGATTTCTACAGAACAGGAATATAATACCCAGTTGAATATGCCTAACGATCAGGATGAGAGCGACCGCTTAGCCGGCCTAGGCCCGTACCCACAACCTCCCAATCAACAATCCTTCACCCACTCCCTAATACCCCCGCAGGGTATGCAACAATATATGGAAACGAGCGGCCCAGAGTACAGCATACCTAATCAAATGTTTGACCCTTTCGACTCAATGCTGGATGTGGATCTGTTTGGCCTAACGGCGAGCATGCATTTTCCTACACAGTTTATGTAGAAGTAATCGTGCTGGAATGGTGTATACTTCATCTGTTTGCGCGCGGGTTTGTCCACCGCGCATGCCTCCGTCTTCCAATCTAGATTCAGGCTAGTTGCCTCAGTCCTCAGACGTTTTGGTGGTGAGCGTGATACCCGAAGTTCTACCGCAGGAGGGTCCCCAAACGTCTAAGCTTAGAACGCCAAGATTTCGTCAGACTTTGGCGAGATCCTTCTGCTCTACCCCTTGTCCACGTACGAGCAATCTGCTGACTATCGTTCTACAATGGTCATGGTTTAAGCAAGACATTGTCGAGTATGAGTCGTCAGAGCTGTTAACTGAGCGGCATCCCTCATTGCTCGAGGATACGCGTGCGTAGCTCCAGTTGCACAAGATTTCGTCACTGATACATTGATTTTGTGAAGCGGCACGCAAAGGATGGATGTGGACAAAGAACAGTTTTCTCTCGGCTCTGGAAAGTTGCAAAAACTGCTCTTTTGGCTAGGGGTTCAACGAATGAGTCTCTCCTCACCATCTTCGGGTCAAAATGGCATTATCGCGGGGGACCTCTCGTCTAATGACCCTTTCTTCCTTCTCTTGCAACGCGGTGTGGGTGCAGTAAAAGTTAGAATCTTCGGCAAGCTTGCAGCTCCCAAGGATACGCTGGAAGTCGAGAGCATAGATATTGCTACTGACTTGAGCAATGGCAAAGGCAACGCCAAACTTTGAGTTTTCCACTTCGGCTGAAGCGATGATAAGCCAGTTCGTGGTTTCAAATCAGAACACTTCGGGCTTAAGCATTCTTGAAAAGAGAGCGGCTATCGTGACTGCTTTGCTGCACACCGACTCTAAGTGGAATCTGAAGGTGGCAGATCTTTTCCACCTCCATCATTGTATGGCTCCAGCATGGATCATGCAACTTCTAAGTCAGATAGCGCTGACTCCCAATTCTGACGCTAAATGCAACGCGATCTGGATATTCGGCATACCGTTCTCCATTGTGATGAAGATCGAGCTACACTTACAATCGGAGGACTTTCAAGGGAGGCTCAAGACTCTTCTGCCGGATAAAGCGGATGATCTCTGGTTGATCATTAGACGAACAACTTGCCCGGCTTTACTGTCCCAGAAGATATCCACAAAGTCTGAGCTCGTTTTCTGCACCAAACTCCAATTAGGAGGACAACCAACAAACAAGATCATTTAGATATTTATTACCACCAAACCGAACTCTTTGACTGTTTCAGTAGTTCAGCCTGGCGACAACATCTCCATAGAAGAGCTTCTACAGGCCTTCTTTGGACGTTTCAAGGAATCTTTCAGCACATCAGACCTTGACCAAACCTGGAACAAGTTTACATTACTCATCAAGCAGCTTGGTGTGGATATGCCCTAGGCTGACGAGAAACCCAAGACAGGGACTGCAGCAACAAATACTCCAGTCATCAGCTGGCGTGATTTTGCATTCACAGTGACGTGGGAGGACTCTTAAAAGCCAAGCCTGCGTGCGCTCAATATGACTTTTGAAGCTGACACCAAAATTGGAGCAGAAGGTACCGAATATTCTCGTTTCCTTTTCAAGTTTTCATGGTCTGTGTTGGAAGGTATAGGCGTGAGTGGATCATTTCAGCCAGGAGATGCTCAACGAGACACTCAGCGTGACGCTACTTTGGAACAGCAGCTGAACCCTTTCATGAATGTCGTTATGCAAATATCACCATCTAAAGCTGCTAGAAACACCATCAAACTTATACATTTGCATCCGGTGCTCTCTGTGAATGATACAAGTTTTCCGAGCTGGATTCCGTAGCAGATCAACATGTTGGACGTTACAATGAGCAGGACGAATATGAGATTTCACACCAGATTTATCACCAGCTCTCTAACCACTCCTAGCCCGAGTGGAGATGTCTCAGCAGCTTTTTTGGACGGTGTGAATTATGAGCTGCTTGTGGACTACGACTTAGACATAAATAGAAGCTTGAATCATTTCAGTCTCTAGATAAGCATTCCACTATCAGCTAGTGGAATCTTGGGAGAACTACCACCATGCACAATGCATGCATCCATCGAAAAGGTTGCTGGTCTGTGGCGAGTAATGGGTAAAACTAAAGCCTTATATCTCGCTTGCCTGGCCAGCGTCTTTCCACAGGAACACAGGGAACCCTTGAATATGATGGGTCATGCTATGCTTTTCGACGTGGAACTAGATTATTCCCAGCAGAAAGTCAGCGAGGGAAGTTTGAGCTTTACTGGGTCACTTTTTCTCACGGGACTCGAGCTGGACCTTTCTTACAGCCACACTAGCGACAGCGGGTTGACAATGGCAGCAGAACTGAGAGATTTGGCTCCGGGTGAGAGGCCTTCGGACATCAGCCTAGCGTCACTCCTTGCAGCCTTCGCTGGCCATGGGCAAGCTCACGATCTGCCAGATATATTGAAAGCAATTCGCTTCTCTACCAAAGGACTATCCCTATAATTCAAGTGCACAAAGCTTACTAAAGACCCAAAGCGACTGATTTGGGGCATAACAATGACAACGGGCAATTTGTCAATCACTCTTGCACAACTTTCGAGTCCAGACCTGCCGAAAGCCAATGCCACATCCACCGTCACTTCCAAGGGATTACTGCGCGTTAAGTTGTCAGGGCTTTCAGCTTGCCAAAACATTCCAGTGGCTGGAGATGTCAGCCTGCCTTCTGACAGGCTCGATCTTTACTGGCCAAAATTCGATTTAACATCTACAGAAAAGGATGATCTCAATGCTGCGGTTTTCACAACAGATTTAGTTACTGTCAAAAATGAGAACGCCGCAAGTGACGAGGTGGTTATGAAGCAGGGTCTACATTTCCTTGCCATTCATTCATCTGGGGGCCAACCTTCTATCTTCATGGATCACTTAGCCTCTCCTGTTGCAGACTTGCGTAATGACACCGCGTCAACCAATCCCGCAAAGTCCTCTACGGCTCCTAAGCCAACCAGTCAACCACAGACGACTACTTACAGAAAGAGCCAGGGAGGCTTACAGATTTTCGACTGTAGCTTACAGATGAAGGGAAAATTCCTCAATATCTCCTTTACGGCTATTGCGCATCTTGGCCCTTTGGAAGTTGCTATGAATGGGCTAACTCTACAGTTGGATTTCTCAAATGTCATATTCCCTGATATTAGAACCATTCCTCTAACCTTTGCTCTCTGCGGCCTTGGTATAGGTTATGATCGGAGTGGAATCAAAATAGCGGGAGAACTGATGCACGGCTCTCGCACCTCTACAGCTCCGGCTGGGGGATCTGAGGACTGTTACAGTGGTAGTATTGTGATCGGAACTTCCAAGTATTCCTTCGGCGCCGTTGGCGCCTATGACAAAGTCACACGCGACAACGGAGCAAGTTTCAGCTCGCTGTTTGTCTTTGGAGCTTTAACAGGGTTTATTATGAGGTTTGGTTACGTCGAGGTCACTGGCGTTATGGGTAGATTTGGTTACAATTCACATATTACCCAACCAGATCCTACAACAGTGGATCAATTCCAATTCTTCCAACTGGCAGATCAAACCTCCGACCCTCTGAACACGCTATCATCCTTAGAAAAAGGGTCCACTATCACACCGAAAGTTAATTCGTTATGGTTCGCAGCAGGCTTGGTGATGAAGGCGTTCCATGTAGTTGACGTCAAAGCCGTGGTCACCGTGGACCTTTCTAGTGACGAGCCGATGTTCGGACTGGTTGGAATGGTAACAGCAACGGTGCCTCCTAATGCACTATCGGACGTTAAGCTATTCGCGCTGATTGCTTTGGGAGTGGTGGCGACTCTTGATCCTAACCACGGATCATTAGACATCTAGGGTCAATTTCTGCCTTTCTCGTACATTTTGAGTGAGGACTGTCACCCGACGGGTAGTTTTGCGCTCTGTTATTGGTTCCATGATTCTCCACACGAAGGTGACTTCGTGTTCTCTATAGGCGGGTACCATCCTGCCTTTTCGAAGCCAGAACACTACCCTACGGTTCCTCGGGTGGGCATTCGATGGAATTACGATGACAATTTAACAATCTCAGGTGAGGCATATTTTGCCATCACCGCGTCCGCATGCATGGCTGGGAGCAAACTCTCGGCCGTTTATCAGTTGTCCTGGCTCTATGCTCATCTTGATGCTTGGGCTGATTTCCTCGTAGTTTATGAACCATTCCAATTTGATACTGGGATTGGAGTCACTGTAGGTGTGCGTGCTTTTGTCAATACCTCCATATGTACTATCTCTGTTTCCATTGAGTTGGGAGCAGAACTCTGATTCCAAGGTCCGCCGATGGCCGGCACAGCGCATTTTACATTCTGGTTGTTCTCATTTGATGTTTCATTTGGCACGACGGGCGGCCCATGAGATCCTTTGAGCCTGGGCGAGTTCCTCAGTCTACTAAAGCAAAAGCACTCTGAGTCCCCAGATGTGACAAGTAATGATCACAATCTGTCTTTCGCAAACTGTCTCCTCCCAAATCCGGCATCCAGCAAAGATTTAATAGAACTGCGAGAAGAAGCACCTGTCCGAGGTTCTGCCTTCAACTTGATCGTCCAGAGCAGAATGGCTGTGACGCGAATCAACGCTGGGATGAACACGGAGATACATGATGACAATACTATATACTCCAAACCAATGCATCTGAACGAGGATAAGAAGGGCTTGACCAGCACCATGGACATTGTAGGCAACTTTTTCGTAGATGAAAAGAATAAGAAGGATCTCACGAATGAGAAAATGTTCACCGCAAGCGCATACCTGGAACAATCACCGATAGCACTGTGGGGAGAGTGTAAGTTCTATAAAGTTTATCTTCTCTACAAATGCCTTCTGTTGTCCAGCTTTACTAGAGAACATGTTGTCGAGATTAGGGTTAGAATACTGCTGATCGTTGTTCAATAGATAAGGACGACAATGACATGTACCAAGACATAGATGGTACTCGTGGGCAAATCACACAAATGTTAATGGGCGTTACGCTTGGAGCGCTACCACCCGAGATATCCCACAACAATCTTCCTTCTTTTACTAAGGACAGTTTTGAGAAAAGCGAAATACTAGAAGGCAATATAGGCACATTTCCACAACCTGACCCGGCAGTCAAACGATTCGTACTAGCCTGGCTGCCGCCACCGGCGTCACAAACACCTGCACAACCTAAAGGAACAAATACGACCAGTACGACCAGTACCAGCAACGACACGAACTCTGGTAACGCCCCAAATACTGCCAACACAACAAATACCTCCAATACTCCAAACCCTGCCGATACATCCGCGAATACTAAACCTTCGTCACAAGCCCAAACAAACACCGCCTCAGCAACCACGATGACCCCAACAAAAACAAACCCACCACCATCGCTCGCGGCACGCTATGAAGTGTTCTTCCAAGACACGAAGGCGCATTGGTCCAATTTAAATCTAGCAATTCGACCGGCTGATGTACTAGAGGAGTTTTGCATGCTTGCGAGCTCGACCCTGCTAGATAATGATGTGGAAGACGTTTATTCTTCTTCTTCCAAGCAAGGGGTGCCAACTGACCATTTCAGTTATGGAGAGATGGCACAGTATGCGAGTCGACCGATCGTATATATTGACAAGATGGAAGACTGGTACATTGTCCCTCCGAGATTGTATGATCAATTCATCGTGGCACCAGCACCTGTAGCTGGCGAGAAGTAGTTGGAATGTGGATCTTATGTGGGCTGGATATTCTGGGAACTCCTCACGTTTTATACACTAGTAATTTAAAGCCTTAAATTTATTCAAGACCTATTATTAATAAAATTAAAAGATAAGTTAAAAGATTATCTATTTAACTATAATAAGAGAATATAATTATTGAATAGAAATAAATACAGTAATATACTTAGTTTTATTCTTTATAAGATATTAGGATCATGAAAATAATATTAATCTATAAAAGAATAAACGAGGTCCAAATTATTATCTGAAATTGTCTACTGGATATCTGCACAAATTCTGGCCGTCTTGCCCAGTGTAGAAGATACAGACAAAGGCAATAGGCCTACACCAACCACGAACTCAACGCCCATTTCATGAGGAAGCAACATTAGCCATATCATCGAATATCACATCGTGCCCTAGTGTGGATCTATGACATGATTAATTACATGGCCAGTTTTCTTCACGGAGAGTGGAATGTTGGAAATTAGACAACCTACATCGCGGATCACGGGCAGACCATCATGCGGCATAGACAAACAGTCTGCGGCTTGGTTGATACCACTACACCCGTACGAGCCCGGTTTGCTATCACCAATTATGCTCCCAATCAGCTGTGTCATACTCATCCCGTGATACTCTTTCAGGCGTCAAATCTGCAACCGAGGATATGGATAACCACACATAATCGCGGCTCAAGGCACGAACATCTCGTTCATTTGTTCTGCGGATTTTTTCACTGTTGCTGAATGGCCAGAGCATATGGCCAGATTCCTGGGTCTTTGTCAGCCACGACTTCCTCTGGCAACATGGACATCGCGCCAGATTTTCTTCCGCTTTCAGAAGATGATACGGTACGTGAAGAGGTATTCCTGTCTTACCGTCAATTATCTTCAGTTTGCCGACAAAACGTATTCCACGAGAAGGGAACGTCTCGCACTGTTCTCTTCCGGACTTGCACCCGAACAGCGGGACACTGACTTCATATATAAAGTGCTCCCTTACATCCTATGCTACGTACACACATGCTTAGTGTCTGCAGTTTCAGCCTATCTCATTACCAAGACCATGGCTGACCCGTTAAAGTTTTACATTATTCCAGCCAGAGGTTTCGCAGCGAGACTCAATATTGCATACACGACCAAAGGGCTTTTAATTACGCATGAACGAGAGTTGATCTGGCGTGACATGAAGTACTTCTGTAAAGAGGCAAAAGATTCTGCACCAATATCAGCAAGCCTGTTGTGGAGTCTTACCATGTATTGCAGGAGCATCGATGCAAAAACAACCGACGCCTCCTACTATCGCAATGAAGCAGTCTGGACCGGTCTTGAACAACACTGGACCGAGATCAAGGAATACTTATTGATGCATCTAAGGTCGGAAATTGATCTCGATCATGATCGCGATATTATTTGTTAATTCTTGTGGTCTTACGTGAACCTTGAGCCGGAAAGGCCAGTCAGCTCAGCAGAAGCTTCGACAACCACAACTACAACTGCACAAAAAAGCCATGCTCTGCCGGCAGCCATTCCATGACGAATCCAGGACAGCATCAAGAAAAGAGCTCAAATATACTCCTCTGCGATTTCAAGAGGATCACAAGATTTAGATATCTGGTGACCCAAGACTGTGGGATAGTGGGTACTGCCGCCGAAACATCGCATTAAGTTCTCGAAGTTCGCCACAATGCAGATGAAGGGCAGCGGAGGAAATCTTGTGCTGTTTGAGTTCCGGCATTTGTTCTCATTCCATCAGGCCCAACGATGCGAACTCTGATGTTCACCCATGTTCAAGCGCGGTGGCTATGTCAGCCTGGGTCATTGATAGAATAAGGATAGACTTTTGACGTGACTGTCCAAGGTATTATACAATAGGGAAAATCCTTCCTTCCTCCTCAAGCTCGATCTCCGCTTTCAGCAGCCTCATATTAACAAAGGCGGGCAAATCATCAGATGAAGCAAAGTCCAGAAGGCCTGAGCCATGCAAAAACGCCAGTCCTTTCCAGCCCCCTGTAATAATGCATCCACACCGCATCACATATGCTTGAGCTTCTCCCAACGCGCCTGAGCGTCCGTTCGCTCATTCAAGATCTCCTCATAGTCCTTCTTCATCTTCTCAGAAGGAGCATTATTAGCATGCATCTCGAACTTCCTGAATCCACTCTCCCCGTTGCCTCCAACTCCAGCTTCCAACGGCTTGGGTTTGGTCTTTGAATTTTCCCTCTTCGACTCAATGGGCTCGTTATGTCCATCACCTCCAGCCCCATTGTCAGTGTCTACCTGCTTGAACATGCCCATGCAAGGTTTAGCATACTGTTCCTCCTCGACTGCCTTCGCATTCTCTGGTTTCGCTTTCATCACTGCCTCCTTTTGTTCTTCAAGAGTTCTGAATCCCACGGCGTTTTGCCCCTGGCTTGCGCAATGGCTTGTTCCAAGCAACATCGCCACCTCCTGGTCAGTGAGGCGCTGAGCTCCCCCGAGCGCTCTCTGCGTCTCATACTCCCCCACTCCCATCGGTTCTTGCTGGCCTCCTCCCCCTCCTTCCGGCATGCTGCATTCCTCACCTGCCTCAATTCTAACCCCGCCATTTCCCTCGTCCTGACCCTCGCGACTGCTCCACTCCTCCCCAACCCTAACCCCCAGCCCCTTCAATCTCTCCACCTCCCTCTCCAAAATCGCCTCATGATCCACCGACCCCACCGCCCCCATCGGCTGCGCCATAGGCGGTACGTTATACTCAAATAGCCGTTCGCCACTCTGCTCCACATAGGAACCGCCTGACCCCATTCTCCACATCGCACCTTCTCTCTCTCCCCACTCCCTTCCCGTCTTCAATCGAAAGAAACCCTCAAAAACACCCCACGCCGTCTCCCAACTACTCCCTATTGGCGCTAACATTTCCGGCACCGCAGGCGTGTTCGGAGCTGAGTATTTGACGTAGCAGGAATAGTATTTGGGGATCGAATGGGTGACGTAGAGCTGGAGGCGTTGAGCGCGTGAGGTTATGAGAGGGGCACGGGCGTGAGGTGGTGGTGGGGCAATGGGAAGGAGGGGGGTGGAGAGGATGGGGTTGGAGTCGGGATAGGAGTTGGAGGGTGGGTTAGTGCATGATGGGTTTGAATTATTGGGGTTTTGGGACCCGAGAATCCGGCGGTGTGGGGGGATGTAGAGGGGTTTGGGGGATGGGTGTGGGGAAGTGGAGCAGACCTTTAAGCGGTAGCGCTCGTTTTTGTTCTCAAGGAGACTGGGACGGACGAGGGTGATGTCGTAGGGGAAGTTGTCGAGAGGGTCGTGGTAGATACCGTAGCCGGCTGGAAATCATTGGTTAGATGACCGATGTGCGGGGAGATGGCCTGGTAGGAGTGCCCTTACAAGAGTTCATATCCTGCTCAAAGTCCTTGATGCTTTTCTCGAAGGCTTCCACTATTGGGTCCTTAGCACGGAGATTCTGCCGCCATAGCCAGAGAGCGTAGTGTAATCTCCCCTCTACACTGGCCATTTGAGGGGTAGAATAAGTAGAATATGCGTGATTTTGAACTTACTGCCTTGCTTGATGTTGTCATTTCTGACCTTCTTTTTCTTCGCCTTGGTCGCGGCTTCCGCTTTGATACGCCGACCCATGAGGTAGTCACGCTCATTGCGTGGGCGTCCCCTCATAAGAGAGTCTTCGAGCCAATCAAATGAGACTATGTGGACGGTTTTCAGGAAATGTGCTTGTTTGACTAGCATCGAACATGTTTAGCATCCGGCCAAATGCAATTGACACGAAACATCAGATCATACCCATAGTCACGGCCTTCTTGTAGTGTTCCTTGCTGCAAATGAGATGGGTTACTCTCGGACTGATATCTATGGTGAATTTCCCGCCATTGCGTGTGATCCATTGCTTCATCTTGTCATGTCCACGGCATTTTCCAAAGTCGCCAGTGACAGCGATGGTGAATTGTTTCAATGGATATCTCATGGTGTTTGAAAAGAACAGCTTATCACGCTTCACGAAATCACAATTGCGAGCTTATCGAATCAAAAGATGTGAGATTGCAACGGTAATGCAGAAGGTTTGCAGAATTTTTCAGAATGTAGTGAGTTATTAGGCTGACTGGTACTACTGATTTAGAAAGGCTTGGGAGAAAATGACTTAAGAGTGAATGATAGAATGGCGGAGATGCAAGTTCATGCGCGGAGCACCCGATCCTTAGTCCAAAAATTAGGTGTCGCAAAGCGAAGAACGACGACACTTGGAAAAGCAAGCGCGAAGCGACTTGGCCTGTGACTTTGATCAAGCGGCTGAGATTTGTCTCGGCCGATGGAGCGGTTGATGTCTCTCACACGAAGCTATACCATGACCTGGCATTGTGGGTAAAGTAAACATTAATGAAGTTGAAAGACGAGGTGCTGTTCCGCAACTCCGGATTCAAGGATCAGCTTATTATACCAAACCATTGGTAAGTCAAGAGACGGAGCTGTAGATTTTTGACGCCAAAAAGAGGGATATCTATAACTTTCAGTATGACTGATGTTGTCGCCCAGCATTCTTAGCGTTCTTCACAAAATGTCGAATCTTGTCGAGATCTTGTTTGCCATTTGCCTCAACCCCACTGCTGACATCAACAGCAGCAATCTGTGAGCAGTGCCCTGAGAGATCCTTGAAAACACCCTCTACGTTGTCAGGATCTAAGCCACCAGCCAATACTATCCGGAGCCCGCTGTCTGCATCAAGTGCTTTCTGCAGAGCACCAATGTCTTGCTTTTGGCCAGTCCCTCCCAAGGCAGAGTCTAGCAATGGTAGAGCGTGATATCCTCGTCGCCCAAGCCCTGGATCGTTGGGCCCAAAGCGGCGAATAACCGGTACTGGTATTAATGAGGCCCACTCGATTGGTTCTGACCCATGAAGCTGAACAACGTCGAGGTCAAGTTGTGCCTGTTGCTCTAGGACGAAAGAAAGAGGCTGGTTCTGGAAGACCCCAACGAGCAAGGCTCGTCCCTGTATGCGGAAGAAGGAGTTAGTGTGCTCGAAGTACTCGCTACCTTCGGTAGATCCTTGAGAAGAGATCTCAGGATTACTTAGATTACGTGGTCTCGGAGTTTGGCGTATAGTTCTTGAGATCTCGAGAGCAGTATCCCTCGAAACACACCGCTTTCGACCTTCAACCAGAATAATGCCTATCATGTCTGCGCCTGCTTCGATAGCTGCTTTAGCAGCTTCAGGACTTCTTGTGCCACAAATCTTGACCAGGATCTCGGGTTTATTATAATCATATTTATGTCTTTGAGATCCTCCAAGAAGTCTACGAGCGAACTCGCTCGGGTCCTCAGCTCGCATTAGAGCCTCCCCAACAAGTACAGCTCCCACTCCATTGGTCTGATATGCCTTTACATCTTCAGGACTAGAAATACCACTCAACGCACAGACGATGGTCTCCTCTGGTACATCTTTCATCAATCGGCTAGTCGTATCCAAGTCAACATCGAAATTCGTCAGGTTTCCTGGTTTCTGATTAGTCTTGCCTGCTTCAATGCTACACGATTGAGCCGTGCCACTCGATTGAGAACATACTATTATTTACTCCGATGACTTGGGACCCAAGCCTTAATGCAACCTCCATCTCGTCCGCCGTATTGACCTCAACAAGAGGTTCCATTCCAAGGCTCCGAGAATAGCCATACAGGCGTTTCAGAGTGCTCTCATCGAGCATCTTGACGATCAATAACACTGTATCTGCGCCAGCCAAGCGCGCCTCCAGGATCTGGTACTCATCAAACACGAATTCTTTCCGCAAGACAGCAGGCCGATTGGGCATCGCTTCTAGGCTTTGTCGGACGGCTCGCATGTCTTCGATAGATCCTTTGAAGTAGTCTGGTTCTGTGAGGACTGATATGACGCTGGCCCCGGCTAGAGCATACCTCCTAGCTTGCTCAGGGGCACATATATGCAGTGCAATATCACCCTTGGATGGCGAAGCGCGTTTAACCTCCGCCATTAATGAGAGCGTGAATGGAGACCTTCGTAATCTATCAGGAAACGAGATTTGCGGTGGAGAGATACTCAAATTATAGGATGCTTGAAGATCAGATGGTCTTAGTGATGGTATTTGTTTCTGTACTTCCACCGCCTTGCGTCTGCGTGCAAATATCTCGTCCAAGATGGAGACTCCTCCCCGATCTACAGGCTTCGAGACAGAGATGCCGTTAACCGTTGGCGCGTTCTTGGTTTCATTAAACCCGTCGACCAGTCCATTGTCCTTAGTCTGTCTGCGATACTCTTTATCCTCCTTCCAGGTACCACCCTTCATCCTGAGAAAATTCCTCAGCATTACTCTCCCCTCAGCAGTAAGGATGCTTTCCGGATGAAATTGGACGCCTTCTACAATATATTCCTTATGACGTACGCCCATGATGATACCTTTCCCACCGTCTGGACCCGTTGCAATCCACGATGTGACTTCCAGACACGCAGGGAGACTTGGGTGTGTCCCAGCCAGTGAATGATACCTTGTCACGGGAAGATCCTGGTGGAGACCCTTATACAGTCCTTTCGAGTCATGCCGTAGTGGAGAGGTCTTGCCATGGAGAATTTCGCCCGTAACTTCCACTTTTCCACCAAAGACAGAAAATATGCATTGTCTAGGGTATATATCAGTGGCTCATTTCCAGCAGAAACCTCTCTTGCAAGCTTACTCTCCCATACAGACACCCAAGACCGGAATTTTACCCCCAAAATAGTGAATAGCTTCTTTACTAATACCAGCATCGGTATCAGGATGTCCAGGACCGGGACTGATGACTAGCTGCGTAGGATTTAGTTCAATAAGATCTTGTAAAGTGATCTCATCATTGCGATACGTTGTAACCGAGGCTCCTTCAAGGACAAGATACTGTTCCACATTATAGGTAAATGAATCGTAATTGTCAATTAAGATTACATTTGAAGCACTTGAAAGCTGTGGTGCGGCCTCTGGGTGGCTCGGCGAATGATCAATCAGGCCAGCCCCGTTCATGATTGGGAAGCCTTTGGGGATTACAGAAACAAAACGGCAGTGGTCGGCTTGCTACTTTTAGTGTAGTGTCTGGACCTTCTGAACTTGTTCATGAATGAACTTGCAGAGAAAATATCAAGAATCACTGCGGAGGTCTGAGCTGTTTTGCCATTGAGAATAGACTGGATTTTCAATACTGACTCGCTAGCTCTAGCGCGTGTCAATATTACCCAGACGCGCCTAGTCGCGCTTCACCAATCTCAATATTCATGGACGTTTAACCAGGCTTGAGGTCAGGGCTGGAGTTTGGAGTTGTCACTCAGCCCTGCGAATGCCTCCATGGCACCGATCGGAGAGGCTTACTTTCCTCCGCTTGACAGGTGCTTCAGTGGAGAGCATCAACTACTGTAGGCACCTAAATAACGTCCCTTGTACATATTGCTGATTGTTGTCAAGATCATGGAAGACTACCTACGTAGCTCTTTCGCAGCTGGGCGGTGAGCGCGACAATGGCATCCTCAGGAGGCACCTCACAGATCCACAGACGATAGAGATACTAGCCCGTGCATTTTCACCATATTTAGCACCCACGTCGCAAACGAAGTCCAGCTTCGAGACAAAGACCTCCGCCATTAATATTACACCCTCACCTCACGCACACTATGATATTAAGCAGATAAAAGATGACACATTATGGCTAAGCAAGGAGACAAAAACCGACGAGGTTGCGGCTCTCCGAATCACTCTGTTGGAATGGCAAACAAGATCAGCAGTCCAGTTACTTCGAGGCAGTCCAGGTGACCAAGCTACAAATCAGACCGGAGCCAGGGGCATCAACCAACTG
Source organism: Cladonia metacorallifera KoLRI002260 (assembly GCA_000482085.2). Taxonomy (NCBI): domain Eukaryota; kingdom Fungi; phylum Ascomycota; class Lecanoromycetes; order Lecanorales; family Cladoniaceae; genus Cladonia; species Cladonia metacorallifera. The sequence goes on from KI911126.1 coordinate 1,818,900, forward strand.
CAAGCATCATTTTTCGATCCTGGCTCCTCACTGCTTGCAAAATCGTCCTTTCTAGAGGACAACGAGCCAAGCTTCGACGATGTCAAGGCAAGACACCAAAGGCTACTCGAGACTTATCTTTCCGAACGAAGATACATCCTTAAGACCAGCGAATATGTTACCTTTGCTGCATTGTGCAACAGGATAGATGGGCCCGACAGGGCAACAATCCAAGTAAAACGCAAACCAGATTGGTTGGATGAGGTTGGAAGTTCCATTCTCTCATCTTGGAGCCTTGAGGAAAGCTCGAAGACAAGGGGTAGGAGCTTGATCGTTGGGGCCGTTGAGTCTTTGCGCGCCAGGTTTGAAGCCTTAAGAGAAGGCAGTGGATGGCTGGCAGACGAAGGAGTACAAGAGGATATCGAACTTGCCTGGGGCCGGAACCAGCTCGTAGAAACGATACATATCATGCAAATTCTATTGAATGTGCTGGAGTTCTCTCCAATCCTTCTGAAAGCACCTGCAGTCCTTGCCTGGTTCAGGCTGATGAGTGAGTGCGGTTTCTTTGAGGTTCTTCAGCTGGTAAGTATCAGGCCCATATAAGTTGCAGATATCCACTGATCGTTTTGGCAGCCGCACCCTGCACTGCACGGAAAGTTCGAAATACCGCTCCGATGTCTGGGAGTGCTTGTCTCACTGGCAATTCTCAATACCCCGAAGTCTCTTGATACGATCATTGAGACTTCTGCTACAGGCGTCTCCACAACAACTCCGACTGACGGCGTGCCGTATATATTAGATTCCGCTGCGGTCAATGAACTCAATGAAATCTTCATTAGTGTGGCCCCATTCAAAGTCCCAAGCCCAGCCGTCTTAGCTTGGGGAATATTAATGCACACTGTGAGGGAGACTGCCCTAGTCACGCGAGAAACAAGGGAAGTTCGACAGTCACTACGCGCAGCCGACAAATATGGCGCTGCAGACTCTTCAGATACTGAAGGCGCTGAGCGACCATCTGGAGAAAGGCTCGCAACATTGAAACGTCGCTCATCCACAGGCAGCGACACATCCCAACAGTCCACAATACTTGAAGAAATTTCTGATGCTATCGCTATTACAGGCATAGACGGGGATCCCATCACTTACTTAGCCAGCAATGCTGTTCAGGGCAACAAGGTTTTCGAAATTATAGAAGCCATATCGGTCGATTATTGCACTGCATATGGCTTCGAACACGAAGGCAGACCCGGACAAAAGATGCGTTCTTTGTTACTCGACTTGATTCGCCTGTGTTCTGACTTCGTCGACTACTCACCAGTCTTGCTCATAGCAACAATGGCGGTCCTTACGGGATCTGAGCGCTATTGGGACACCCTAGACCGTTCTACAGATTTCAAGGACTCTCCGACGTCGAAATTCCTGAAAGATAATGACTTGCGCCTACGGTTCTTCCTGACGGCGTCCGCGCGCTTTCCGCATGAGTCCTCGCCATTCCTGCATTTCTGCCGGGCATTGACGTTCGATAACAACGGGAAAGACGGTATGCAGCATGCAATTTGGACTATCTTGGAAGATATGAATGCGTTCACCTGCTCTATACCTATTGAATTCACTGCGTATAAACCGGTCAGAACGCAAGAGGAGAGCGACCATATTGAGCTCACAGATCATCTGACGTTTAGTATCATACAAGTCTCCGCATCGCCTAAGTCGAATAGAACACCGCGAATTATGGCGAAAAACACTCCATCATTTGCAACCCACGAAGTGCTCCCAGGAACGCAAGGAGAGATACAGAATGATTCAAAGCCTTTTGTCGTCGTCTGGAATCAAGACTTCTCGGGTTTAGTTTACATAGGCAAAGTGTTGCAATGTGCGTGCACCGTCGCTGATTTACGCACGGCCCCCACGAGTCTCACGTTCTCCCCAGATGTCGTTGGCGACATGATTAGCCTGATTACATACATGTTATCTTCCATTGTACGTGGAACTTCGTTAGGCCAGATTTCTGTCGACGCGGCGGAGTTGGCGTCAACAATACTTGGATCTGCTAGCGATGGCCTTGACCGGAATCAGGATATCGTTTCCGTCATATTTGAATTATTCGAGCAAGAGCTCTACCAGTATCGAAAATCATCTGATGACGTCGAATCTGTCGAACTTCTTGTGCAATGTATACAATTCACATACGCGCTCTTGCCAGTAATGCCTGATCGCGTGTGGCCTTTTCTTGGCAGAAGTGGCCTCCTTGGCATCGGAAAGGACGAGAGCCAGCTTACTGCCGTTGTTACTACTCAAGAGATGATTTTGGGTAGATATGACTTCCTCCTCGGCTGTATACGTCTATATGACGCACTCATTGAAGATGTCATCGCTCATGTGGTGTCTCGGAACGCCCCATCGAAGGCTGTTACACGCTTCGGCAGCGCCACGACACTTGGGCCAGGCATCTCACAGCCTGCTATGCAAAAAGTCCTGCTAAGCTTCACGCGAATGATGATCGAAGTGTTCGAAAGCACAATGAATTGGAGATTCGTCGTTCAAGAAGATCGCATGGAAATCAATGCACTCCTATGTTCAATCTTCCAGAAGATCTTGCAGTACAGTTTCAACTTCAATGACAACCCAGACCTTTCGAAGAAGATTGTCTGTGCGCTGGCCCCGTCAGCTGAGTACATTGTCGATGTCTTCTTGTCTAGATCAAGCAACGATGTCACTGTACTTCCATTTCTGCATATACTTGGGGAAGGTATAGCAACTCCTACGACCACACTGCCCACACGTGGGTTGCAGTATTGGACCTCGCAGGTCAGGGCCGTGCTTAGCCTTACCAGTGTCTTGGTACAAGTCAATCGATTTTTGCATTTTCAGCCGTCTCACTTGGAAAGCCAGATGTTCAACGCCGCTTCTATACTTGCAAAAGTATACGTGGCTCACGAAAGCTATAAGCTTCCCGTAATCGACCTGTTCGATGCCCTTGTACGCTCTGCAGCGGCTACTGGCCAACAGCCTCCTTCACTGCTGGGTCATCTCGGTCAAGAAACCGCGAACCAGTTTCTGGACGTGCTCTCAATGCTTGATCAGCCCCTGAACAACGATGCGTTAGCATCGGCGATTTGGAGATTACTTTCCGCGGTCGTAAGCAAACGCCAGCAATGGTTTGCTATCTTCGTTCTGACTGGGAGCACGCCACGCAACACATTCAAGGATAAATCTGATTCGACAGCTATGAGCTCTCGGCGAACGGAGCCCATACTGAACATTGCTATGGACGCACTATCTAACATCGAGAAGCTAGAGCCCCGGAAGGCCTTATGTATGCTGGAATTTGTGGAGCTTGCTGCCGACTTTTGGCCATGGGTATTGAACACTATGGATGGGCACTCCCTTTTCCTCAACGCAATTTCAGAATATGCCGCCAAAATAGGTCAAATCACTGGAACGCCTAGGAGCAAGTCATCCAAAATATCTGCAGACTACCTAAGAATACAAATGGCCTCACTTATTGCAGACATACTTTCGATGTATACTCACCACACTTTGCAATCGGACAGCCCAAAGTTCGCAAAATCGCTTGTGAATCATCTTACATATCTCATCAAGAACGCCATCTCGCCACCAACCTACAATTCTTCTCTTCATGTCAATCTGCGTCACAATTTCGAAGCCAAGTTTCCCGGATGCAGTCTCGCTGACTTCAAAAGGACGACTATAAACAGGCCACAACTCGGAGAATCTTTCTACTATGATCTCACGCTTGCAAATAAGATGCTGGCACACGAACCTGCCTGGACAGGCAAAAAGGGACAGGGTTTCGCTGAGGAAATGAAGAGGGCCAACGTTAACCTGTCATTGGTGGAAGCTCAAATAGTAGGTCGTCTTAGTCTGCCCCATTACACACCCTATGTGGACTAACCGAGTAACAGAATCTTTTCCACAGCTGGAAGTCATTATTAGTCGAGCTCAGCGGGCCACTAGCTAAAGAGCCGAAATTCCAGAGGCTTATGGCGATAGCTGCTGCCGACTGTCTCAAGGCAAATGCCGAAAATAGCCTACCAGACCTGTTTTTCCAAAGACTTGTACAATCGCGGGCTGACTTAGCTTTTACGTTAATGCAGCGGCTACACGAGGTCAAGTCTGTCGAACCTGAGGTCAAAAATCTCCTGCACATAACCTGGAACACATTACGAACCCACAATCCTGATCTTGGTGCTGCTCTGGAGGGAGACGGCGCAGACTATTATCGGATGCTCCTGAAAACCCTATACCTAGCCTTACAGGCCCATACTTCACCAGACTCGCCACCAAAAGATCTCACCGCCTCGCAAACCCAAGCCGCCAAGTGGTCCACTACCCCCGACTCAGTCATCCAAACCGCCCTAGAAATCCTCACCAAAATCATAGCCCAAGGCTTTCGCTCCCTAACTGTCATCCTCCACGACACCCCCCATCTCGTCCACCCGTCCGACTTCTCCCTCCTAATCGCCATCCTCCGCTCCATCCTCCACATCCCCTCCCTCACCCGCAACACCACCCACCTCCTCTCCGCCTTCTCCGACGCCCAATCCGCCCGCTGCGCCTCCACCCTCCTCTCCTGGTCCGACCAACTCGCCACAAACGGCGACCCCATCTACGGCCACCTCTCCCTCTCCTTCCTCCTCGAACTCTCCTCCGTCCCCGCCCTCGCTGAATCCCTCGCCGTCGATGGCCTCCTCCCCCACATCCTCTCCACAAACCTAATCCGCCTCCTCCAATCCCGCCCCTTCGGCCCCTTCGACCATCCCCCACGCATGCACACCATCTGGGCCCGCGGCATCCTCCCCCTCCTCCTCAACCTCCTCCACGCCATCGGCGCCCCCCTCGCTGCTGAAATAGCCGCCGCCTTAAATACCTTCCCGCACCAACTCTCCCGCGCTTCCAATATCTTCGCCGCTAACCCCCGCACCATCGCTCCCACCAACTCTCCCAACAACGAATACATAACCCTAACCCTCGCCTCCGAAGCCTCCCATCTCGCGCTCATAACTACTATCCTAAAAACGCTGTGTGAAGCGGGCGCTAGTGCGGTTGTTATACCGAGCCAGGTCGAAGAGGTGAAGTGGGAGAGGGGGCAGGTGAAGGAGGATGCGGAGGGGTGGTTGCAGAGGAGGGGGGGGTTGAGGGAGAGGATTGTGCCGATGTGTGAGAGGGAGGAGGTGTGGGGGAGGGGGAGGCCGGTGGGT